>ML255444.1:0-10845 GCA_005239495.1 Nicotiana undulata
TAATCACAATAGCTGCTCAAAACAACCCAATACCGGTAAATAACCTCTTATCAAGCAAAGCCTTTCTTTAACACTTTCATAAGGTGCCGATGATGAAGGAAACACGTAGAAATTAGCAATCATTCGTCCGATCAGCCAGTCATGGAGCTCCCCCTTTCTCCGACAGGAATTATAGCAGTTTTCTAAGCCAACTTCCAATATCATCCTTCCAACTATGCTGTAGTCAAATCTGGTAGTATTCATTCTAGGCCCAATGACCTCTTCTCATCCAACACGATCACTCTGATGATATGACTCCTCAATAAAATCCAAATCCATAACCTGTGCAGCTCGTGCACTCAATAGCAACATCCCACAAACTCGAATCATAGAAAAGATTCACACGAGAGGACTATCATGTCATAAACAATTACCATCACAACACCATGCTAAAGCCTGGCACACATCATAAAACCAAAACACACGAATCTGACACCACGTATCATATCTCCACATAACTCTGCTACAATGCGTGACCCCTTCCAATGCTGGTCCACATGAAATACTTCAAGACACCTTGCTAGAAATCCA
Organism: Nicotiana undulata; assembly: GCA_005239495.1. Lineage (NCBI taxonomy): Eukaryota > Viridiplantae > Streptophyta > Magnoliopsida > Solanales > Solanaceae > Nicotiana > Nicotiana undulata. The sequence goes on from ML255444.1 coordinate 571, forward strand.
TAACCATGCGCAACTCGACATAAAGCGTTCAAAGTGCATTGCCATACCACGGGGAAATCGGACGATACCATGCCACCCTAATCGGAAAGAACATAACCAACACGTCTCAATCCCGCAATACCCAATTACTTACTTTACTCAAATCTCGCTATGAATCCCAAATAGATCCACACCATTTGTGCAAACAACTAACAATCACAACTCCTCGCAACATCGAAGGGTAACTCATACACCACTCCAGAACACGAATAAACTCAATGCCAATCGAATGGTACATCCCTCAACAACAAAAATTTGTAGTCAACAATTCCGACTCGGTGTAGAACACACACCCATACTGGCCTACCAATAATTATATTCTAAATCAACTCTGGTCATCCACAATAGGTAGATAACTCTCCAAAGGTTCATAATGACTGAATCATGACATATACAACACCTGACTAGCTTTGCTCGCATCTTCGTAGTTCACAACTACAAAAATAATCTGTTCATGAAAACTCCTAGTCTCAAAATCCATGAGGCGCACCAATTACCATATTTGATCCCAATTCCACCACTCAAATATATAACACGCCCCTAATACTTTATCATTCCACGAGGGATACCCCTATAATTCCTCTATGTCACCAAGAAACTTTGAATATCAGCAGTCGATCCAACAAGAGAGCGCCGTAACACCAATGATGCACCCTTATTCAAACACATTGCCTTAAACATTTTGTCCTTTATGAATGTATACTCTCATCCAGCCCCCCAATAGTGGTATCCTTTACCTAATCATCTGAAGCTGCCAGTTCTCACCTTCCTTCCAAAACTGAACCGTGACCTCACATATGCCAATCTCCACTATACACAAAATACCGCATACGCCATGTAATCCTATGATAAATATGAGAACTTCATGCTCCCTTCCTAGCCACAAACGTACCCAACTAGCCAAGAACTTTCCATTTGATCCCGTCTAGAAGCAAAATCACTATACATCACATGGCCCTCACGCCAGTAGAAAATATACATCTCTAACCGTGGTAGCAACCATCAAGAACTCCCGAATCACATTTGTACAACACCAAACCGCCAGGACTGAATCCTTCTAACTCAACCAATCTACGCATGCCACCAAATTCCAAGAGAATTGCCAAGAAACACCTGTAACAACTCATTACCTTATAAACACCCAAAGAACTAACCATATCCCTTATCATGCCGATCCGACCTACTACCATGCTGTCCTATTTATCCAAGTTCCTTTTGACTTACCTTCGAATTGATACTTCTCCTTGCCATAATATCGATATTCTCAATCCAGACTCACCACACGAAACCCAAGCATAAAAATATACCGTCTAAGGCTCATAAGCCGCTGAATACTCCCTCAATTATCCCTAAATGCACCACATTAGAAATACTTACCCTGAAGAGACTTCATGCGAATTTAAAGTCATTACCTTCACTTTCCTGATACTGATGGATAGAATCCATGATAATGTAAATACACCACAAGCCTTGACACCTTCCACGAAAATCTCAGTTCTAGCCCCTTTCACACCTTGAAGATCCTCAATCGCTACATGTAACCTAGAATCCGTCTGAACTATTCTCGAACGTCATTCACTCTACGTAATTTCAATTACACTAACCAAGTAAACAGAACGACCTGACCCAGCTTGCAATCCACATACTAGGAAAGTAATCCACACCTTTGAAGCAACAAGCACACTCATACATTGCACACTCTACACATACCAGTACCACTCCATCATACAATGAATTCCACTATCCGTAAAGTACATTACAACTTGTATCGAAGAAATTTTTATCACTCGAGTCATTCCCAGACTCCACCTCTGTAGGTCATAACTGATTCACCAACATACCTTGAACCGAAACCAATACAACACATAATCGTGTAATCAACTTATCATTAGCGGACTCCTCCACTTGGCTCAAAGCCAAAGATCAAGACAAACAATAACTCACGATGCCCATACTCTATCACTGCCACCATATTGTGGTGAGGTTCAACTAAATCCTCCATAAGCTTATATGACCCAAACCATCTAACCCTCAAATCGTATGCGAATCTTGTATTCACCATTGTAATGGTCATGTCAACTCCCTCAAGCGATCTAAACTCAATTACAACATACATCATTTACTGATAGAGAGACTTACTACAAATAAACATAAGGGTCACACACCTCAGGACAACCCGCAGGAGATACCCCTGCCTGCTTAACCTCAAAATGATATCTCCCAATACACTTCTGAAAATCATAGCTATCACACAATCACTATACCTTCCTATAGTAGAACACAACCACTTCCTGCTGTCACGACCCGAATTAACCCTCCTAATGGACTCGTGACGACACCTAGTCCCTATGACTAGGTAAGCCTAAAATATGCAGAAAAATAAAACAACACAGAAATAAACAGTAAAGATGTAGCAATAACTATAAAACTTTAGCCGCTCGACATTACAGCTTTCACTCTCCCAAAACCCGGAATATCACCAAGTCACAAGCTTTATACAACTATAGCTCTATACAACGGAATAAAGAAAATGTGTATATGTCTATCTCCTATGCCTATAGTAGAGTAGATGGGGACACGTGAGATTCTGCGGACGCGGAAGAATTACCTCGCGGTCTCCTGAGCAAGTGTTGTAGTACTCCTAGCCAAAACGCTGCGTACTGGTACCTGGATCTGCACATGGGTAAAACATGCGCAGGAAAAGGCGTGAGTACTCCACATTCGGTACTTAGTAAGTGACACGCCTAACCCCAGTCAAGTAGTGACGAGGTCAGGTTAAGGCTCTACTGAGTTTGAAAATAAGACAGTTATAAGTTTGAATCGTGACATATAAATAGTTGCAATAAACAAAATTTAAAGGAAAACTGAAAGGAATAATAAGAAGAGCCCTCGGCTCAGCACAACATATATCTCAACAAAAAATATGCAATGCAGTACAGGGGGAAAGCTCTTGGATCTCAGTCCGTAGTCCCAATTTAAATATGCTATGCAGTACAGAGGGAAAGCTCCCGGATCTCAGTCCGTAGTCCCAATTTAAATATGCTATGCAGTACAGAGGGAAAGCTCCCGGATCTCAGTCCGTAGTCCCAATTTAAATATGTAATGCAGTACAAGGGGAAAGCTCCCGGATCTCGGTCCGTAGTCTCCATTTAAATATGAGATACAGAATGCTATCGGATACGGCTTAATTAAACAATTCAAGAAAACAATAGGCAAGAATAAGGTAAAACTACCTTAGCATGGAGCAAATAGTAGCAAATACGGGTAATTCAAGTGAAAACAGGTAGGCATGCTCATTCCTATGCTAACTAATCAGTTATAACATGAAGCAGTAATATAAGAATGAAATGAGTTATGACATGGGAGGAAACGCGGGAATTTAGCAACAATGACCCATGTACGCACTCGTCACCTCACGTACATGACGTCCACATAGTAAAATCAGTATAAAAATGCCTAAGGGAAATCCCCAACACAGAGTTAGGCAAGCCACTTACCTTGACTACGCTAATCAACTCAATACCACGCTATTGCCACGAGTATCCTACTCCGGGTGGCCCAAATCTATTCAATTCGATTGCATAATGTAAATATCACTTCAAGGAAACAAAATAGCTAAGTATTGCTAAGCTAATACGCGAAATTAGGAAATTTGCCCAAAAAGTCCCCCGAGCCCACGTCTCGGAATGAGGTAAAAATTATATTTTCCGAACCCCCATTCACTCACGAGTCTAACCATATAAGAATATCTCAAATCGGAGGTCAAACACCCAATCAAAACTCAAAATTTTGGTCTATGAAGTTCCTCCCATTTTCCCCTCCTTCTACCAAAGATTTTCGAAATTAGAGGTGGGAATTAAGATTGGAATCATGGAAATTGATCTATAATGGTTAGAAATTACTTACCCAAGTTACTCAGGTGCAAATGCCTCCAAAAAATCGTCTCTCCCGAGCTCTCAAAATAAAAAATGGTGAAAATAACATAAACCCTCGGAATTGGACTTTTAAAAGACTGCCCAGTCATTTCTACTATGCGATCGCGTATAAAGAGTCGCGATCGCGGAGAGTAAACCCACACGCGCCAGAAATCCTCTTACGCGAACGCGGCTATGGGTCTGCGATCACGTACCCTCACGCTCTAGAGCTTCGCGATCGCGGTTGGTGCCTCGTGACCACACAGAACAAAATATTGGAACTTCCCCAGACCACTGATACACTATGCGACCGCGATATAGGGCATGCGATCGCGAAGGCAAATCCTCCAAAAAAATGCGATCGCAGACACCACCTTGCGATCACAGAGAACAACTCCAGGCCTCCCCTCATTTACCTTATGCGATCGCGGAGTGAGACCTGCGATCGCAATGAACAAAAAGTTGCTAGTGAAAAACCAGCAAAATCAGCAAAGAGTTTTAGGCTAAAAATGCCCGTTTGGGTATCCAGAACACACTTGAGGCCCCCGGGACCTCAACCAAAACTACCAACCAACCCTAATACTTCATAAAACTTGGTCGAGCCTTAATAACACGCCTCATAACATCAAAATCATCAAATATGTGAAGATTCAAGCCTAAGAACTTATGAAATTTCTAAAATCCACATCTGATGCCGAAACACGTCTAAACTTATCCGAATGACCTAAAATTTTGCACACAGGCGATAAATGGCATTACAGACCTGCTGTCACTTTCAGAATTCCATTCTGAGTCCTATATAAAAATCTCACATATCGGCCGAAATCGCCAAAATTCCAACTTTCGCCAATTCAAGCCTAAATCTACAACCGACCTCGAAAACACATTCCGAACATGCTCCTAACCCCGAAATCAACCAACGGATCTAACAGAGTCAACGGAATTCCATTCCGGGTCCGTCTTTACACAGTTCTAGCTACGACCTGATTTCAAAAGCTAAAATCCACATTTAAGGACTATGTGTCCAAAATCACTCCAAATTTCACCACTCAACGCTCTGGCAAGTTTCAATAGCATAAATAGATATGGGAGAAGCAGTTATTAGGGGATCGGGGCGATAACTCTCAAAACAACCGACCGGGTCGTTACACCTGCCCTCGAGACATCCCATTAAGCGGTATAAGAACCTGAAGCTGATGTCAATACTAACACTGGAGCCGTAGTCAAGGAAATCTTGAGCTTATGGAAACTCTACTCACACTCGTCTGACCGCATGGATACCTTCACTGGACACCGCGTGTCCCAAGAATACTACTGGACTGAGCCAAAAATTCACACTTGGAGAACTTCGCACAAAGCTTCTCCTCCATATATCCTTGTAATACCATCATCAAATGCTGGGTATGATACCCCTGGCTACGCGAATACGCCAGGATTCCATCAATAAATACAGTAACAAAGGATTTATAACACGGCTGAATACACCGACAATCAAATACATAGACGCTCTGGGGCATTGGTCAGCTCAAAAGAAATCACCCGGAACTCATAACACAACAGAAGGATCCACTTCACTCCGCATCTAAACAACATGGGAGGTCCTTCACTACGCTCACAGCTCGAGGCCATATTCTAACTTAAGACTAAGTCAATCACTCAATGATTCTTGTTACATCTCCCGCTAATCCAATATTGTCACAATAAAAAACCCTAAACACATCTAACTATCAATCACACTCACCACGTAGTCATCTAGTCACAAGTTCCATCAATAAGGACACCAACGGACATATAAGTCCCCCACCACATGTGCTCACACAAATGAAATCTCAACACTCAAGCCACCGACAGAACCCTGCCTCAAGTCCTTCTGACTGGCCCATTATCAACATGTTAAAAATCACATCTCACCCATGGAAGTCACAAGCCGCCGATGCACAACTGATACCAAGCGCTCGCGTGCGCATTCGAATACATGAAAGGAATTCAAAGAGTTACGCTTTTGACTGAATAAAATGGATTCGCACGACAAGAATTCAAGAATGCGAGAATTTCCTAAGGGTTCTGCAGCCTCTCGAAGATAAGTACAGACGTCTCCGTACCGATCCACAAGACTCTACTAAACGTGCTCATGACCGTTGAGTCCTATGCAACCTAGCAGCTCTGATACCAACTTGTCACAACCCCAAATCCTAACAGGTCGTGATGGCGCCTATCGTGGAACTAGGCTAGACAACACTTATAACCTTCACATTTTTCTTTTCAAATATCTCAATTTATTTTCAGCAATTCATAACACGCATATAAATTTCGAAATCTTTAAACAAAACAATTAAGCTAACAGTCTACAACCGTCCCCAAGACCCGGAGTCAACGTGTCATGAGCATCTACGAAATAAACTAACTCTGCTATTGTCATAGAAAAAGTATAGGAATAAAATACTAATACTAAATAAGGAAGGGAAATGGAGAAGCTGCGGACGCTGGACAACTACCTGAAATACCGTAAAGCTGTTGCTAATGAACAAAGATGTCTACTGCTCGGCACTAGTACCTGGATTTGCACACAGGGGTGCAGGGAGTAATGATGAGTACGCCAACTCAGTAGTAATGAAAATAAATCATAGTATGAGAACTACGAAATAGACATCATAGATACACAAATTCACAAAAACTGTAAAACACAAGTCACCATAAAGTATTCACCAAATACATAAGTTCGACACCAATTTCAAGAAATCCTTTGAAACAAGTATAATTTCAATATATCTCAGTAAAACTCTCAGTAAAAATCAGTTTGAAAAACGAAGTGAATCGTAGTCAAAACTCAGTAAAATTTTCATAAATTTGCCCCACGGGACATAATCATTTCTCATAGCAATTTCCCTCAGCACCTCACAATCACTCAGTATCAGCCCATCAGGCAACCTCACAGTCACTCAGTATCAGCCCATCAGGCAACCTCACAGTCACTCATTATCAGCCCATTAGGCAATCTCACAGTCACTCAATATCAGCCCCGCGGGCATCACTTAGTAGGTACCTGCGCTCACTGGGGGTGTGTACAGACTCTGGAGGGGCTCCTATAGACCAAGCGCTATAACAAGCCACATCATGGCATAAATCACTCAATATTGGCCCTCGACCTCTCTCATATCATAACATCCTCACAACATTGGCCCGCAGTCTCACTCAATCAAACACTCTCAACATGCCCCTCATGCCATAAATATACCGGGTTCTCGACCCAAAAATAGTGTTTCATTTTCAAGAAATAATATCAAAAATACTCTGAGTGTCAAAACAATTTTCAAGAACAGACGGAGTGAAGATCATAACATATCAAGTGAGGAAAATAGTAAAATCAGCCCCCAAAAGGTTAAACACATCGGAACTAGGCCCCAAACATGGCTTACAACCCAAATCATATCAAAATATATCAATACTATTAAGCATATGCTTAAAAATCGGTTTCGCAACTCAATAGTTGCCTAAATAGGGAATATATTTCCAAAGTTCCAATCTTTGCATTCCAAAATCCGTGAAAGGATGTAAAGTCCGGGGTTTCATACCCCCAGGACAGGATTTAAAGACATTACTTACCTCAAACTAGCCCGAAAAGCTACTCCGCAACACGTTTGCCCCTCGAATCGGCTCCCAAATGGTCCGAGTTATACCGACACCGACTCCGTTGTGCTTGGTCATCCACTCCTTGACGAGCTGCTTTGTTCTTCTGCTCCAAGAGATGCTGGTTCGAGTCAAGCTCGTGAAAGAGTTTGTGAGTATACCTCGGGATTTTATTAATATGCCTTCTTTGACTTACCTCAGCGTTTATTTAGCCAACACCAACATAATATGAGAAGTTAAAAAAAGGCCTATATATTCAAGAAAAAGGCGAGCTAAATTTCTCTAATCAGTAACGCCGAGAGAAACCTTCAATTTACTAACCAAATGCGGCAATGTCTTAATGTTGTCTTGAACATATTGGTCTACGCATGATTCCATAACCTTTGTGGCATCGCTGTTCTTCTGGAGTTTGGCAGTCTCATACTTGTCTTGGCAGACCCTTAGAGACCTATTCATCTTTTCCTGAAAATTGGCCATTTCATTCTCAACAAGATTCTGAGCCTGAAGAACGGGAACACTGTAATAGTCCACACCGTTGTCTATCTCCTCTCGTTGTCTCCTCCTGCCAAAGCACTCATACGCACATTTGAAGTATGCTTGCTGAAGGTTACAATGGACATAATCTTTGACGCCGGAGAGTTGGGTCTGGGCGGATGTATTCACTTCGTTGAGTTTCTGCCTTTAGTATTTCTGTCATAATTGTCTCTTCACTGCTGCTATTGCATCCATCTTTGATGATTAGTAAAAACCCAATTTTATCTAGCTACATGTGGAGTTTTTGGCAATTAGATGTAATTGTTTGGGGTTTAGGGTTTTACACGATTGTTGAGGTTTCTTGCTATTGGATTGCTTGGGGAAAGGGATATAAGCTTTGAAGAGATGATACTACCCTATCAATAGGGTATTTAAGAAAAACAGAAAAGCCCATTTAAGAGACTAAGTGTCTATGTTCTCACCACGACCACTTTGAACCCGAACCAACCGATCCAACACATCATAATTAGGTTAATTAACACATAACAAAGTTGAAACAGGGGAAACATGGCTAATCTTACGGAACGATTGACCGGGTCGTTACAACAAGGTAATAGATATTCAAACTATTCAAAAATCTTATTGTTTTTATGTGTAATTGTTTACTCAACTATTTTTTTAATATTATTTTGCAAATACATGACTTTGCATACACGTGCAATGCACGTGCCGAGAAACTAGTATATATATAACTTGAAGCCATATTATAATTTAAGGCTAAGTCACTCACTCAATGATTCTTGTTACATCTCCCGCTAATCCATTCTTGTCACAATCAAACAACCTGAATACATCTAACTATCCGATCACACTTACCCTGTAGCCATCTAGTCACAAAGTTCCATCAATAAGGACACAAACGGACACATAAGTCCCTAATGCACGTGCCCACACAAACGAAATCTCGGCACTCAAGCCACAAACAAAAATCCACCCTCAAGTCCTTCCGACTGGCCCATTATCAACATGCAAAAAAAATCATATCTCACCCATGGAAGTCACAAGTCGTCGATGCACAACTGATACCAAGCGCTCGCTCCACATTCGAATACATGAAAGGAATTCAAAGAGTTACGCTTTTGGATGAATAAATGGATTCGCACGATAAGAATTCAAGAATGTGGAATGTTTCCTAGGAGTTCTGCAGCCACTCGAAGATAAGTACATACGTCTCTGTACCGATCCACAAGATTCTACTAAACCTACTCATGACCGTTGAGTCCTATGCAGCTTAGAGCTCTGATACCAACTTGTCACGGCCCCAAATCCTAACGGGCCGTGATGGCGCCTATCGTGGAACTAGGCTAGCCAACAATCACGTTACTACGCTTTTGTTCAATTATAACAGTTCACAATTTAATAACAAGCATGCAACCATAGCATCAAGTAATATAGTTAAGTCTTAACGTCCCAATAATAGTCTAACAAACCTCCCAAGAACTGGAGTCAATAGTCATGAGCATCTAAGAATGAATAAGCCTAACTCTGCTAAAAACTATAATATATGCCTCTGAATCAATTGATAAAAACATAATAAGGAAGGGAAGTGGAGAAGCTGTTGACGCTGAACAGCTACCTCGAAATCCCGTGAAATGCTGCTATTGAACATGCGTCAGCTACTGCTGCGAGCTAGTACCTGGATCTGTGCAAAGAGGCACATGGAGTCTTTTTGAGTACGCCAACTCAGTAGTAATGAAAATAAATCACAGTCTGAGAAATATAAAAACACAGTACAGATACACAATTTCACAAAAGCCAGTAAACCACCAAGTCACCAGGTAGTATTCAGCAAATACATAGGTTCAAAAACCAATTTCCAGAAATCCTTTGAGACAAGTGTAATATCATTATATCTCAGTAAAATTCTCACTAAAACCAGTTTGAAAACGAAATAAATCAAAGTTTGAAAACTCAGTAAAAATCTTCATAAAACTGCCCCTCGGGCCATAATCATTTCTCGTAACAATTTCTTTCAGTATCAGCCCATCAGGAAACCTCACAATCACTCTGCCCATCAGGAAACCTCACAATCACTCTGGCCATCAAGCAACCTCACAATCACTCTGGCCATCAGGCAACCTCGCAATCACTCTGCCCATCAGGCATCCTCACAATCACTCTGCCCATCAGGCAACCTCACAATCACTCTGCCCATCAGGCA
>ML255444.1:10933-35633 GCA_005239495.1 Nicotiana undulata
TTCCTCACAATATAGGCCAGCAACCTCACTCAGTCAGACACTCTCAATTTTCTCTTCAGGCCATAATATCCCGGGTTCTCGACCCAAAAACAGTGTTTCATTTCAAGAAGTAGTATCAAAATACTCTGAGTGTCAAAACAGTTTCACAGAAACGACTGAGTAAAAATCATAACATATCAGTGAGGAAAATATAGTAAACACAACCCTCAAAGGTTAAACAAGTCGGCACTAGGCCACAAACACGGCTTACAGCCCAAAACATATCATAATATATATAAATACTATTTAAGCAAAGGCTTAAAAATCGGTTTCGCAACTCAATAGTCGCCTAAATAGGAAACAGGTTCCAAAGTTTCCACCTTTTTCTATCAAAACCCGTGAAAGGGTGCATAGTCCGGGGTTTCATACCCTCAGGACAGGATTTAAAGACATTACTTACCTCAAAACTAGCCCGGAATTATTCCGCAATACGCTTGCCTCTCGAATCAACCTCCGAAGACTCCAAATCTACCAAGTTCAGATTTTTATTATCAATATATGCTTAAGGAATGAATTCCAATTGAAAAATATCAAATTTAACTCAAAAACCCGAATTTGGTCAAAACCTGACCCCCGGACCCGCGTCCCGAAACTAATTTTTTTTTATACAAAAGTGTTCTTCGTCCTCTCACGAGTCCGTACATATAAAGAACACCAAAATCGGAGTTCGTTTGACCCTTCAAATCGACCCTTAAATGTCTCATAATCTCAAGCCCTAAAACCCAATTTTTCTACTGATTTTCCATGAATTTACACTGGTTTTATGCTCTATAATTACCCATAATCGAGTTTTAATGACTAGAACACTTACCTCTATGAAAAACAAGAATTTCCCTCTTCAAAATCGCCCCCAAGAGCTCTTTTCCGTACAACAATGGTGTAAAAAGGGGGTTTAAGTCGCGAAGGAAATATTTAAATACTGCCCAGGTCAATACTCTATGCGTTCGCGGTCAACGGTCGCGTTCGCATTGACCAATCTCTCTTACCCTTCGCGATCGCGGTCCATAGGCCGTGTTTGCACTGCCTGGCCAAACAAACCTTCGCGTTCGCACCCCCAGGTCCGCGAACGCATAGACCAGTGGACCTGAGGGGTCCCTCAGATGCTTAACCTTACGCGATAGCATCGGTACTCCCGCGTTCGCGATGAATTGCCTGCCCCTTCTCCGCGTTCGCGCCTGCCTGGTCGCGAACGTATAGAACAAATTCCCTCGGCTCCCATCTCCCCCTATGCGAACGCGGGCCCCCTTCCGCGAACGCATAGGGTTAATTCTCTGTGCAAAAACACCAGAAAAACCAACATTGTTTTTAAGTTCGAACAAGTCCGTTAATCACAAGAAATCAATCCCGAGCCCCTCAGAACCTCAACCAAACATACTAACACGTCACATATGATCATTCAAACTTATTTTCACTCTCAAAACGCAAAATCTAACATCAAAACACAAAATTCACATCGGATTCAAGCCGAAAAACTTTGATATTTCTAAAATTCACCAATGATGCCGAAACTATCCAAATCAACTTCGTTTGACCTGAAATTTTGCAGACAAGTCCAAAATGACATTACGAACATGTTCCAACTGTCAGAATTCTATTCCGACCCCGATAGCCTATTTTCCACTGCCGACCGGAAATCTCCAAAAACTAACTTTCGCCAATTCAAGCCTAATTCTACTCCGGACATCACAAAATTATTCTGAACACACTCCTAAGCCCCAAATCATCTAACAAAGCTATTCGAGCCATAAAATTTGCGTTCCGAGGTCGTTTAACAATAAGTCAACTCTTAGTTGACTTTTCTCATTTTAAGACTATTCTTAAGGACTAAGTGACTGAATTCTCATTTAACAATTCTGATTTCAAGCCTATCAACTCTAACACATCAATAATAGAATAACCACTCTATGAAAAGGCAATAGCAACAATAATAATGCAGGTTCTACGTAACGACAGACCAGGTCGTTACATTAATACAATTCAAATAAAATCAAAGCGATAAATAAGTGGCAATTAGCACATTAGGCCCAAAAACACAGTAATAACATCAAATAAATAAAGCCAAGTATAAATCACATTACAACCTCGAACTCAGGGTGCTACATCCCCTGGCTGCATTTATTTGCCAACATAGGGTACAACATTCCCTAGTAGCATCCCGAGTTCCACGAGCCTCATCTTATCACCAACACAGGGTACTACATCCCCTGGTTGCATTACTTTCTGCCAACATAGGGTACGCCATTCCCTAGTAGAATCTTAGAGAGCCAAGAGCCTCATCTTATTGTCAACACAGAGCACTACATCCCCTGGTCGCATTATTTTCTGCCTACATAGGGTACGACATTCCCTAGTAGCATCACAGAACGCTGCAAGCATTATCTTATTGCCAACACAGGATACTACATTCCCTGACTGCATCTTATTGCCAACACAGGGTGCTACATCCCCTGGCTGCATTTATTTTCTGCCTACATAGGGTATAACATTCCCTAGTAGAATCTCAGAGTTCCACGAGCCGCATCTTATTGCCAACACAGGGTACTACATCCCCTGGCTGCATTACCTTTTGCCAACATAGGGTACAATATTCCCTAGTAGCTTCTCAGAGTGCCACGAGCCTCATCTTATTGCCAACAAAGGGTACTACATCCCCTGGTTGCCTTCCATCATGTTAACATAGGGTACCACATCCCCTATCAAAAAAAAAATGGAGCCCATTTCTCTTTCAATTCTTCATTTTCCAATAGCAAAGATAGTTTAATGTGTTTTCAATAACTCAAAAAAAATTTCCTAGTGCAAACTGGGGCAGAAACTTTTTGTTCGTTTTGTTTGTTTGTGATGGCTTGTAGGTTTTTCTGCAAAGCACGGATTGGAGGTACAAATAAATTAAGATTTCAGCTCTTGCCGGAGAAAATAGAATGTTTGATCTCAATACCAGCCGCAACCAGCTTTGACATAATGTATGCGGAGACATAGGGTTTCAAGATCCATCTTCTCATCATCTGATCAAGAAACAACTTTGTGAGAATATTTCACAGTCTATTATATCGGAGAGCATCAAGTTTTAGTCTAAAGTCAATGAAGGAAGCAAGTCAAGAATCAAGACAAGACTCCAGATGACATTTAGATAGGAATTTTGTAACTCTTAGATTTCAAGATACGTAATTTTCTTTTTATTTTGATGTAATAGTAGGAACCGCGGATCGGAACCTCGACGAAACTTCACTCGACTCTCCCTCTACGAATACTCCATCACTCTTCTTTAATTTGAACTACACGTGACTTGATTCCCTTATAACCCGGGATATGTAGGCTGCCTAAAACCAAGGCTCGGTCGCATCTTTTTCTTTTATCTTCTTTTCCTTTCCAAATAATAGCGAGGTCAAAAATTTGTCACCATGTTCATTTTCTTTGCCTGAAAACTCTTCATGTTTCCAAGCAAAGAGGGGCATGCTGTGAACAACTAATTTTTGACCACACCCAAATTCTATACTATTTTGGTGTAAATATTTCTTTTAGGTCTAATCTTAATAATTTAAATTTTTATCTTAGTCTTAATAGGTTTTATTTAAGAAAAATAAAAACAACAAAAATATTCACATTATTAGAATATAAGATTTGCTCCTATGTTTAAACAGAAGAAAATTTATATATATATATATATATATACATAAAACTTGGTTTGTTCTAAATTAAATGTAAGTTATAATAGTATTTTTCTTAGTATAATTTTAACTATAATGTCAATATTTAGTTTTCTTATGTATATGATATCTACATACCAAATTAGTTGGCTAATATTTTTAGATATGTAATTTACTCTCTTTTCTTTATATATATATATANCATTCCAATTCTCCTCAAATAAGTCAATCGATCTCTACAAAAACACACACACACATGTAGAGGAAGGAAAAGATAATCATATTTGTGGATAGATTTTGTGGGAAAATGCAGTGAAGAACTAGTGTTTAGGAGTTCTTCATTCTTCTTTCTCTTATCTTTCTGTTTTCATTGAGAATAAAAAAAAACAAAAAAAGATAAAAAGAAGAAGAAGGTGTTTCTGTTTTTGCGTTAATTGGGTTTCAAACTTTTCAAAAAAAAAATGTTATGCTTCGTCAATTTCGATTTCGGAATTTTGATTGAGACATGCTGAGTCGAGGTTCAAGTTGCCGTTCGAAACTACGTTCGTGATTCCCGTCCGCAGTTCCGGTGTGGAATTAGTTGCTGTCATTTTTGGGCCGAGTTTTAGAGTCGGAATTTGTAATTGATTCTTCGCAATTTCTGCTATTAAAGAGACCTCGCTTAACAGGTTCGTCTTTACTTTCCTATCTTTGCCTAAGCTTGCTTGAAATGGATCGAGTTAGCAGTGAGACCTGGTATTAATTTTCTTAGTACCAGGTATAGAATTTAATAATTTTCCCCTTTACTTCGTGATTTCAATAATAAATAAGGTCATACAATTCAGAAAGTTGTTCATAGATAATTGAAAAAAAAGAAAGAAAAAGAAAATGCTTACTGTAATCTAATGATCCATTGTTTGTTAGAAGATCTTCACGGAAGTGGCCGTTATTCATTTTTAAGAAAAAGTTAAAGAAGGCAAAGTTTCTCTTTTTCCATAAATTCAATAACTGTAGGTATAATATTAAGATACTTTCTTTACTTTTAGTTATCATACTTGAGAATTGAGACAGTAATGAGTAATGANCCAAATAATAGCGAGGTCAAAAATTTGTCACCATGTTCATTTTCTTTGCCTGAAAACTCTTCATGTTTCCAAGCAAAGAGGGGCATGCTGTGAACAACTAATTTTTGACCACACCCAAATTCTATACTATTTTGGTGTAAATATTTCTTTTAGGTCTAATCTTAATAATTTAAATTTTTATCTTAGTCTTAATAGGTTTTATTTAAGAAAAATAAAAACAACAAAAATATTCACATTATTAGAATATAAGATTTGCTCCTATGTTTAAACAGAAGAAAATTTATATATATATATATATATATACATAAAACTTGGTTTGTTCTAAATTAAATGTAAGTTATAATAGTATTTTTCTTAGTATAATTTTAACTATAATGTCAATATTTAGTTTTCTTATGTATATGATATCTACATACCAAATTAGTTGGCTAATATTTTTAGATATGTAATTTACTCTCTTTTCTTTATATATATATATATATATATATATATATATATATATATATATATATATATATATATATATATATATATATATATATATATATATATATNAAATGTTATGCTTCGTCAATTTCGATTTCGGAATTTTGATTGAGACATGCTGAGTCGAGGTTCAAGTTGCCGTTCGAAACTACGTTCGTGATTCCCGTCCGCAGTTCCGGTGTGGAATTAGTTGCTGTCATTTTTGGGCCGAGTTTTAGAGTCGGAATTTGTAATTGATTCTTCGCAATTTCTGCTATTAAAGAGACCTCGCTTAACAGGTTCGTCTTTACTTTCCTATCTTTGCCTAAGCTTGCTTGAAATGGATCGAGTTAGCAGTGAGACCTGGTATTAATTTTCTTAGTACCAGGTATAGAATTTAATAATTTTCCCCTTTACTTCGTGATTTCAATAATAAATAAGGTCATACAATTCAGAAAGTTGTTCATAGATAATTGAAAAAAAAGAAAGAAAAAGAAAATGCTTACTGTAATCTAATGATCCATTGTTTGTTAGAAGATCTTCACGGAAGTGGCCGTTATTCATTTTTAAGAAAAAGTTAAAGAAGGCAAAGTTTCTCTTTTTCCATAAATTCAATAACTGTAGGTATAATATTAAGATACTTTCTTTACTTTTAGTTATCATACTTGAGAATTGAGACAGTAATGAGTAATGACATGCTTTTATTTTTAAAAAAAACAACTTCAGGCCTTCACAAATAACTTTAGACTAATTTAGGAAAACAAACAATTTATAAACACGTTACTATGCTTTAGGCGCGTATTAATAAATAAATTATCGTGATTATGTACACGTTCCCGTGACATAGATACAATTTTTAATAAAAAATAAATAAATAAATCAAGGTTTGGCTAAGTAATTTCAATAATAATAACGTGTTATTAATTGTGTACACTGTCACGACCCAAATCCCTATTCAGATCGTGATGGCGCCCAACACCGAAGTCAGGCAAGCCAACACTAGTTTACTAACGAAATTACTTAATTTAATAAGATGTTCAAATGCTTGTCCAGTTTTAATTTAAGCAGTCCTTAAATGAAAGTGAGTAAGTGAGGAAAAACGAACTCAAAATCGTTTGCCAGCATAAAAAAGAGTAGCATAATACTGGTGAATCAACTACGTGTGCCAAGACCTAGTGTCACAAGTCCACAAGCGACTAGTGAAATATACAAAATAAACAAAATAGAAGTACAACTGTCTGGAAGGATAGACAGAATATCCAGCAATAATTGAAACTCCACAGTGCTGCTGGGGAACGCCTGGAAGAGCAGCTCACCGTGTTGTCAACTCCTGGTAGTACTCTCAGCGACGGACACCTGAATGGTGAACCGGCGCAACAGCCTCAGAACCTGCATAATTAAGTACAAAAATGTAGCATGAATACATATAACAAATATGTACCCAGTGAGTATCCCTTATAAACTCGAAAAAGTAGTGACGAGAGGTAAACGTGATACTTACTAGGGTCAATAACCAATAACATGGATAAGTAAGGCTAGACAGAAAAGTAGTCATAAAAATCACTAAGGCATGAAATATCAGTTATATAAAACTGCAATTTATTCTCATGAGTCAAACAATAATTACCACAAAAGTCTCAAGTTCCCCTTACACGTGGGGTAATTTATTTAATAATAACAAGACTCTCAGTCAATTACATAGCACATAATATGCCGAAGCGTACGGACGAAGCGACGCAAAAATAAATGTGCACTATCGAGGGTCGAGCGGCACGAACCATAGATGCATCCATTACCCCGCTCGCGAATCGATCATGCGACGCGATTAACATAAAAATAGGGCTACCTCGCTCGCGAATCATACATACGACACGGGTGCTCGTAGACATACACAGAATTTGTCAGGAAATTCAGGAATTTATCATGGATTATTCTTGAATTCAGAGATTTAATCACTTAACTTACAAATAGCTTCCTAATATTCTCATGTCAATTTCAAGGATAATAAGCAACCAGGAACACATGTGAAGATACAGGTAAGGCACATAAAGGCATACTTGTGAAATCCTAAATTCTACCCGACACAACAGAGTAGTAGCTACGCATGGGCTCTCGTCACCTTGCGCGTACGTAGCCCCCGCAAATAAGGACAATTCAATCATTTAAATTTACCTATGGGGACAATTCCCTCTTACAAGGTTGGAAATGAGACTCACCTCGCGTAGAATCTACTTCCCGGTCAAGAACGCGCCCGAAACTCCAAACTTTACACCCGAGGACTCGAAACTAGTCAAATGATATATAAATATGTCAATGCATGCTCAAAGTATGGAAATTCTCCTACTTATTTAGTAAATTCACTATTCTTGAAGAAATCCCAAAATACACCCTCAGGCCCACATGCTCGGATTCCGGGAATTTTCGAAGATAACACTCACCCATAGCCTAAGGATCATTAATATATAATTTTTGTATGATTTCATGGTATAAAAGTGGTGAAATTCCCTAAAGTTCATCAACCCTAGGTTTTCATTCTAACCCCTATGATTTCCACTATTTAGATGTTAATCTACCTAAGTTTTGGTGTAATAATCTAACATTTAAATAGAATTTACTTACCTCTTAGTAGCTAGGTGGTGGAGAGTTATTCCCAATCTCTCAAGTCTTCAATGGAGGTGTAAAATGAAAAGAATGAAGGAAATCGCGTGTTTAAATGAAAACACACTGCTTGGCCTACAAGGGTTCCGCACCTGCGGCTCGAGGACCGCACTTGCGGTCTCGCGCCTACGAGCTGGGGCTCGCACTTGCGGAGTTGGAGACCACGCCTGCGGCTTCGCTCCTGCGGAATTGGGTCCACACCTGCGAAGGCTGGGACCGCAGGAGCGGTCCCGCACCTGCGGCTGGGCAACTGCACCTGCGGTCACACTAGTTCAAGTGCACCAGCTGCATTTTCAGATGGTTTTTGGCCTCGTGTGGAGGTCCGGGAGGCACCTGGGCCCACCCTAGCCCCCGTCCAAATATACCAACAAGTCCTAAATCATATTATGGACTCGCTCGAGCCTTCGAAACACCCAAAACAACGCTAAAACTCAAAATCACCCCTTAAAACCCCTAGAATCAAACTTAAGAATTTCTAAGTTCTTGAATTCGGTTTCAATGCGCCGAACCGACCTATACTACTCAGAATGACACCAAATTTTGCAGGCAAGCCATGAATGGCATAATGGAACTGTTCCCGGTATCGGAATTCCGTCCGGACCTCGATAACATAAAATCACATTCCAAACCAAATTTCAAACTTAAGGAAACTCTATTTCGCTATTTGGCGTCGGAACGCTCACGGGTCATCCAAAACCCATTGGGACATACGTACAAGTACGAAATCATCATACGAAGCTACTTGAATCGTCGAAACTTGATTCCGAGGTCGTTTACTCAAACTGTTGACCGAAGTCAAACTTGGCCTTAAAAGCCAACCTTAAGGAACCAAGTGTTCCTATACTATTCTAAACGCTTCCAAATTTCTTACCACTCGTCCCCGCAAGTCACAAATAACGATAAGCCGCTACGGGAAGTCTTATTTAAGGGAACGGGGTCCGAATACGCAAAACGAATGGTCGGGTCGTTACATTCTCCACCTCTTAAACAAACGTTCGTCCTCGAACGGGTCTAGAATCATGTATGAAGTGCTGAATAAGTGTGGATATCTACTCCGCATGTCCTCCTCGGACTCCCAAGTCGCCTCCTCGACCGGTTGGCCCCGCCACTGGACCTTTACAACAGAAATTCTCTTAGATCTCAACTGTCGGTCCTGTCTATCAATAATAGCAACTGGCTCCTCCTCGTAGCCCAACCTCTCATCCAACTGAATAGTGCTGAAATCAACCACATGAGAGAAGTCGGCGTGGTATCTCCAGAGCATGGATACGTGGAATACCGGATGGACTCCCAATAAGCTGGGAGGTAAGGCAAGCTCATAAGCAACCTCCCCAACTTGCCTCAATACCTCGAAAAGGCCTATGAACCTCGGGCTCAGCTTGCTCTTCTTCCCGAATCTCATAATACCCTTCACCGACGAAACCTTCAGCAAAACCTTATCTCCCTCCATAAATGACACATCACGTGCCCTCTGATCCGCGTAACTCTTCTGTCTGAATGCGCTGTGTGGAGCCTCTCCTGAATCAACTTCACCCTCTCTAAGGCATCTCTCACTAGGTCCGTACCATATAACTTAGCCTCACCAGGCTCAAACCACCCGATAGGAGAACGACATCGCCGACCATATAAAGCCTCAAATGGAGCCATCTCGATGCTGGACTGATAACTATTATTATAAGCAAACTCGTCCAAAGGCAAGAACTGGTCCCACTGGCCTCGAAAGTCAAGCACACATGCTCTGAGCATGTCCTCCAATATCTGAGCTGTACGCTCCGACTGACCATCAGTCTGTGGATGAAATGTTGTGCTGAGATCAATCTGAGTACCCATCTCTCTGTGCAATGCTCTCCAGAAGTGCGAGGTGAACTGAGGACCTCGATCTGATATAATGGACACCGGTACACCGTGCAACCGGAGTATCTCTCGAATGTAGATATGAGCTAACCTCTCATAGGTATAAGTAGTAGCCACAGGAATGAAATGCGCCGATTTGGTCAACCTATCCACAATAACTCAAACCGCGTCAACCTTCCGCAACATCCGAGGCAATCCAACCATGAAGTCCATAGTAATGCGCTCCCACTTCCACTCAAGAATGGGCATCAGCTGAAGTAGGCCCCCTGGCCTTTGGTGCTCATATTTAACCTGCTGGCAATTAAGGCACCTAGCCACATACTCCACAATGTCCCTCTTCATCCGTCTGCACCAGAAATGCTGCTTCAAATCACGATACATCTTCGTAGCACCAGGATGAACAGAATACCACGAACTGTGTGCCTCATCAAGAATCCTCTGCCTCAGGCCATCAACATTAGGAACACACAAACGACCCTGAAGTCTCATAACACCATCCTCTCCAATAGTAACCTCCTTGGCACCACCATAAACCAACATCTCCCGTAGTTCTGCCAAACACAGATCATCATACTGTCGAGCCTTGATCTCCCCCACTAATGAAGACTGAGCACCCACATAAGCTAGAACTCGACGAGGCTCTGAAAGATCTAATCTTACTAAGCGATTGACCACAGACTGAATGTCCAAGGCTAGAGGCCTCTCCTCAGCCGCAATATAGGCCAAGCTACCCATACTCTTCGCATTCCTACTTAAAGCATCTGCTACCACATTCGCCTCGCCCGGATGATAAAGAATGATGATGTCGTGATCCTTTAGTAACTCATGCCACCTGAGCTGCCTCAAATTAAGATCCCTCTGCTTGAACAAGTGCTGCAAGCTGCGGTGGTCTGTATAAACCTCACAAGACACCGCATATAAGTAATGCCTCCAAATCTTAAGAGCATGAACAATTGCTGCCAACTCCAAATTGTGTACAGGGTAATTCTTCTCATGAACCTTCAGCTGGCGCGAAACATAAGCAATAACTCTCCCTTCCTGCATCAATACACACCCCAAGCTAACCCGTGAAGCGTCGCAATATACCGTATACATCCCCGAACCGGAAGGAAATACTAGAACTGGTGTCGAAGTCAATGCAGTCTTGAGCTTCTGAAAGCTCGCCTCACACTCGTCATACCACCGAAATGGAGCATTCTTCTGAGTCAATCTAGTCAATGGGGCTGCAATGGATGAAAAGCCCTCCACAAATCGCCGGTAGTAGCCTGCTAGACCCAAGAAACTCCTGATCTCTGTCGCTGAAGTAGGATGTGGCCAACTCTGAACTGCCTCAATCTTCTTAGGATCAACCTTGATACCCTCTCCAGATACCACATGTCCCAAGAATGCCACGGAATCCAACCAAAACTCACACTTGGAGAACTTAGCATATAGCTTCTGTTCTCGCAAGGTCTGGAGCACAACTCTCAAATGCTGCTCGTGCTCTCCCAGGCTACGTGAGTAAATCAAAATGTCATCAATGAAGACGCTGACAAAGGAATCAATATACTGCCTGAACACACTGTTCATCAAGTCCATAAATGCTGCCGGGGCATTAGTCAAGCCAAAGGACATCACCAGGAACTCATAATGGCCATATCTCGTACGAAAAGCAGTCTTCGGAACATCCGAAGCCCGAATCTTCAGCTGATGATACTCCGATCTCAAGTCAATTTTAGAAAATACCCTGGCACCCTGTAACTGGTCAAGCAAATCATCGATGCGCGGTAATGGATACTTGTTCTTAATAGTTACCTTGTTCAACTGGCGGTAATCAATACACATTCGCATAGACCCATCTTTCTTCTTTACAAATAGAACTGGAGCACCCCACGACGACACACTCGGTCTGATAAACCCCTTAGCCAACAACTCCTCAAGCTGTTCCTTCAACTCTTTCAACTCCTTCGGAGCCATACGGTATGGGGGAATAGAAATAGGCCGAGTATCTGGAGCTAAATCAATGCAGAAATAAATATCCTGATCCAGAGGCATGCCTGGAAGGTCCGAAGGGAATACATCGGCAAACTCTCGAACAACTGGCACTGAATCAATCGTCGGAGACTCGGCGTTGGTGTCCCACACATAAGCAAGATACGCCAAACAACCCTTCTCGACCATATGTCGAGCCTTCAGGAAGGAAATTACTCTACTGGTTTCACTAATCGAGGAACCTCTCCAATCCAGCCTAGGCAACTCGGGCATGGCCAAAGTAACCATCTTGGCATGGAAATCCAAGATGGCATGATGAGGAGATAGCCAATCCATGCCCAGGATAATCTCAAAATCAACCATGTCGAGCAATAGAAGGTCCGCTCTAGTCTCGAACCCATAAAAGGTGATCACACAAGGCCGATGGACCCGGTCTACCACCACAGAATCGCCAACAGGAGTGGACACATATATAGGAGAATCCAAGGACTCGCAAGGAACATCCAGAAAACAAGCAAATAAGTCTGACACATATGAATAAGTAGATCCTGGATCAAATGGCAATGATGCCTCCCTACCACATACTGAAATAGTACCTGTGATCACGGCGTCTGAGGCCACTGCATCTGCTGGAGCCAGAATAGCATAGAATCTGGCTGGAGTACCTGAAGACTGACGTCCGCTGGACTGAATAGGTGCTAGCTGAGCTCCCCCGTGACTGGCCTCCACCTCTGGGATGACCTCTACCAGCCTGTCCTGCACCTCTGGGTGGACGGAGCGCCGGTGCTGAGTATGTAGGGTGATAACTCTGCTGGACAACCTGGCCTCGAAGTCTGGGACAAGTCCTCCTCATATGGCCTGAATTCCCACACTCATAGCATCTCACTAGGGGCATGGTCTGCTGCCCTGAAGAAGAAGAACCCTGAATAGCTGGGGGACGGTGAGAAACCTCTGGCATAACACTGAAGTAGGGACTGGGAGAACCCTGATGACCTGAATACCCGCCGGAGGAACCCTGAATGGCTGGTAAGAGGTAAGAACTCTCCGGCATGGAACTGAAGTAAGGCCTCACTGGAACACCACGGGGAGGTGGTGGAGGAGCTGAATATGGAGACCTGCTAGGCTGGCCTCTGCTGAACTGACCCCTGGCCCTGCCTGGGGCACCTCGGAAATCTCCAGAAAATCTAACTCTCTTTTCCTGCTGACCCTGCTCTCTGCCCCTCGATCGATAACCCTCAATCCGACGAGCTATCTTAACCACAAGCTGATAGGGAGTACCCATCTCCACTTCTCGGGCCATGTTGGCCCTAATACCTGAGTGCAAGCCAACTACAAATCTCCGCACTCTCTCAGCATCGGTAGGAAGAATCATGAGGGCATGACGGGACAACTCTGAAAACCCGGCCTCGTAATCCGTCACTGTCATCTGCCCCTGCTCCAGCTGCTCAAACTGATACCGCAGCTCTTCCCTCTCGGAGGGTGAATATACCTGTCCAGGAACAACTGAGTGAACTGCTCCCATAAAAGAGGAAGGGAACCTGCTGGCCTACCCAGGATGAATGACTGCCACCATCTACGGGCCTTGCCCTCTAGCTGAAAAGTAGTGAAATCAACTCCGTGGGACTCCAAAATCCTCATGTTGTGCAGTCTGTCCCTGCACCTATCAATAAAGTCCTGGGCATCCTCGCCCCTCTCACCTCCGAAGACAGGAGGGTGCAATCGATTCCATCTATCAAGTAACTTTTGCAGATCGCTGTTCGCAACTGGTTTAAGCTCAGGTGCTACTGGTGGCTGTGCTCCACCCGCGGGCAGAGTACCCGGAGTCTGATATACTGCCGCTGCATGACCTGCGGCCTGGGTGGTAGGGGTCTAAACTCCCCCTCCCGCCTGAGATGTGACAGGATCCACTGGAAATAAACCAGCCTGGGTCATAGTATCCATGAACCGCATCATACGACCTATGACCTCCTAGAAGCCTTATGATGTCGTGAAATCCATCGGAGCTGGATCTGCTGGGGGAATCTCCCCCTGCTCCTCTGGGGGTTCTAATGGAGCAACTCTAGGACGCCCCCGTCCCCTACCTCAGTCCGGTGCCCTCCTCCGGCCTCTGCCACGGCCTCGAACTACAGGGGTAGCGGCATCTCCCGGGCCTGGAATATCAGCTGCACGAGTCCTCACCATCTGTGAGAGAGTAGAAGAATGAGATTTAGTAAGACCATCGACTGCACGATAGAATAAGAATAAAGAGAGATTTTCCTAACACCCTGTAGCCTCTCGAAGATAAATACAGACGTCTCCGTATCGATCCGCAAGGCTCTACTAGGTTTACCTATAACTTGTGAGACCTACGTGAACCTAGGGCTCTGATACCATGTTGTCACGACCCAAATCCCTATTCAGGTCGTGATGGCGCCCAACACCGAAGTCAGGCAAGCCACACTAGTTTACTAACGAAATTGCTTAATTGAATGAGATGTTCAAATGCTTGTCCAGTTTTAATTTAAGCAGTCCTTAAATGAAAGTGAGGAAGTGAGGAAAAACGAAAGTAACTCAAAATCGTTTGCCAGCATAAAACAGAGTAGCATAATACTGGTGAATCAACTACGTGTGCCAAGAACGGACATGTCTGTCAATTGGGCATCACTTTTACCATCATGCCCATCCCGGCCCTAAAGCTATCTTTGGAAGTACGAAGGGGCCATAATTGCAAAAATAGCCACCATCTCTTTGATTTTTTTAAAATTGAGTTATATAAAAAAGATTGTTTTACAAAATGAGTGCATTGGTTCTGTCTTTTGAGACTAGTGTCAACCCTAACCTTAACCACCCATAGGTATATAATGAGCGCTATCCAGAACACACCATTGACAGTTGTTGATGAGGCTCCACTTCAGCTTCAGATGTGGTGGTATGACTTAGGAGAAGATGGTAAAAAATGGGTCACTAAGTATCTGGGAGCCCTCACAGATATTATGAAAGTTAAACCACGCGATGGTTTTATTGAGGCACTAGTGACTTTTTTGGACCCTGTTCACAATGTCTTCCGCTTCTCCGATTTTGAACTTACTCCTACTTTAGAAGAAATAGCTGGATATTGCGATTTTAGTAAGAATTTGAGAAACCAGAAGCTCATATTCCCGAAGGCTCCCTCTGTACACCGATTCTACGGTCTTCTGAACATCAGTAATCAAATCAGAAAGACCAACATAGTCAAAGGGTGTTGTTCTTTCTATTTCTTGTATTCTAGGTTCGGGCAGCCAAATGGGTTTGAAATTCATGAAAAAGGCCTAACCAACAAGCAGGACAAGGACACGTGGTAGATTCACCGTCACTTTGCCTTCATCGTGGCTTTTCTAGGAGTCATGGTCTTCCCAAAAAAAGAGAGAACAATTGATATCCGCATAGCCAGGGTCGTACATGTCCTTACTACCAAAGAACATCACATTCTTGCCCTGATCATTCTGTCAGACATTTATCGGGCGTTGACTTTGTGTAAGTCCGGGGA
Source organism: Nicotiana undulata (assembly GCA_005239495.1). Taxonomy (NCBI): domain Eukaryota; kingdom Viridiplantae; phylum Streptophyta; class Magnoliopsida; order Solanales; family Solanaceae; genus Nicotiana; species Nicotiana undulata. Next base: position 26,134 of record ML255444.1, read on the forward strand.
AAAATTCTTCGAAGGGTGCAATATTTTGTTGCAAATGTGGTTGATTGAACATCTCCGACATCATCCCAAGTTCATGCAGTATGGTCCGAGCAAGGATAATTTCATTAAGAGTTACGAAGAAAGAATAAAAGATTATAACTCTCCAGAAGGAGTGGAAGCTTGGATATCCCACCTAAGATCCTTAAATGCAAGTCAAATTGAGTGGACTTTGGGGTGGCTCCCGGTAAGAGAGGTGATACACATGTCGTCCCTAAAGAGTTATTTGTTGTTATTGGGTTTGAGAAGTGTCCAGCCATATGCGCCACAGAGAGTCCTAAGGCAGCTAGGAAGGTATCAAGTGGTTCCTGATGATGAAGATTTGAGTGCACAAGTGACTGAGCTACACCCTGAATCCCCACTCCCTGAGGCTTTAATCCAACAAATTTGGAATGGTTGTCGCTACTTGAAAGATGATACCCAAGTGCCAGATCCTGCGAAGGGTGAGATAGATCCGGGATATGCTAAGTGGTTCGAGAAGAGATCTCGCGTGGATGATGAGCGAGAACCCGAGCCCAAAAGACCCGTAAAAGGCCACATGTTCAAGCCTTTGATGATAAAATCCAAGAACGGTTGGCTTGCGGTGAAAAAAAAAAGGGATACAAAGCAACTATTCATGCCCTAGAAGAAAGCCTGAGAAACCTCAATTTTGAGAAAAACATACTAGTACAAGAAGCGAAAGGTGAAGAGAAGAGTTTGATCCGTCAGAATGAAGCCCTCCTTGTTCGGCTTCAATAGATGAAGAAAGCCTATGAAGTGCCAGTGAGAAGTTGGAAAGACTAGAGAACTATAGCCAATCTGATGGTAAAGGTGCAAGATTATGATTCCATTTTGGCAAAGACTGAAGAGGAGTTGGACAAAGCCAAGGAAACAATCGTACAGTTAAGTGAGAAGGTCGAATCAAGTAAGGAGCTCCAAGCAAAAAAATTTGAATAAGAGAGGGATCAATTCGAGAGAGAGAAGGCCCATTGGGTACGTTCAAAAGCTCAGCTCCATGCACAGTTAGAAGAAATGAGAAGGTACAATAGAGAATACCAGCATGCAGATTTTGACAGGGAGAGGGATCAGGAGAGACTCGAGCAGGCTAGACTTCGGGCTCAATTGGAGTCAGCTTTAGATCGCGAGGGCCACATAAGGGAGATAGCCACCACTCGTCAGCAGCAGTTACAAGATCGAGACCAGAATTTTCAGTATTTCAGAGAGCAAGTCCATGATTTGGCTGTTTATACTGCTCAAAGCTATGTGAACTGCCAAGGGATGGACTATGCGAAGTCTTTGGAGCATGCACCTACTTTTTCCCGTCATCTTGCAACAGAGTTAGAAAGGATGTATCGTACATTGGGGAGTCAGCCAGGACAAGCCCCACCATGAGCAGATGTGCCAGTGGTTGAAAACAAATGATTGTGGAGTTGAAATTTAGTCTAGTTGTTAGAACTTTTCATGTCGCAGTTATTTTATTTTGAGTCATTGTTTAGTCTTTTAAATCCCTGTCTTTTAATTTTGTCAAAGTCTGTTAAGTCGTTTTGATGTAATGTTCTTTCTGCCATTATATTTTGATCTATTTCGTTTTGTTTAAAAAAAAAGACCATTATTTTATTTATTTATTTATTTATTTTTTCTTCCTGAACTACGTAATGGTCTGATTCATTCGGCGTCATGATAGGTAGGTAATCCCCATCGGATGCGATCATAACCATAATTAATCTGGAAAAAAAGAAAAAAGAAAAGGATTTTAGGAATAAATAAATAAAAGAGAGAAAAAAAAAGAGAACGCTAAATTCAAGATAAAAATAAATCAATAAACCAATAAACCAATAAGCCGGGATGAAGCATGAAGCATGTCGTACTCATTCTAGAAATGAAAATGGCATTAGGTGCACGACATATAATGTGTGATTAATATATGCAAAATGCCTAACTCTAACACGTTTGTTTTTTGTCAATATAAAGATATAGTTAAACAAAGGTGGTTGGTTTGTGGTTTAAACTGGCAACTCACCCTTACAACACGAGATCAAAAGGAAAAAGTAGCATGGCAAACAACAGTGAGAACGAGTCAGATAATGATGATATCCATGGACAATTAGTCGAACAAAGTTCGGAATTGGTTGAAGAAGTAAGAGTGTTGAAGCAACAATTGGCAGAGATGTACCAAGCTTGGGAGAATGGACAGGCACCGCCTCCACTACCCATAGGGACTTCGGATAATCTTCATAATGTGCCAGTTGCAAATCAAGTGCCCATCTCCCTAACAAGTAACCCATTGTACCAATCTGGATTCAGTCCGAGCATTAACCTTCCCACTATCCCCAGTACTTCTATTCCACGTCCTCCAACCGCACCCCTTAGAAATGACCCAGATACTGTACCCATTGTCCCTACTTTCACTGTTCCTCAACGAGCTCAAAAGTCCAACAATGATCCGCAACTGAATGCTCATGATGCTCAACATTACTCTCCAGAACTGACTTTCAAGGTTCAAGATTCATACAAGCATACTCCTAAAAACATGTTCCCAGTTAAGATCGAAAAGCATGACAAGAATACGGAACAAGAGGAAATGACTAGAAAAATGAAGAGCTTGGAACAAACCATGAGAAACATACAAGGTTTGGGAGGCGACAAGAGTGTGTCATTTAACGATCTATGCATGTTCCCCCATGTCCATTTGCCACCCGGTTTCAAGACCCCCAAGTTTGATAAGTATGACGGGCATAGTGATCCAATCGCCCATTGAAGAGGTATTGTAACCAATTAAGGGGAGCAGGAGGCAAAGAAGAATTACTCATGGCTTATTTTGGGGAAAGTTTGACTGGAATTGCTTCAGAATGATTCATAGATCTAGACATAGCACTGGCATGTGTGGAACGACATGGCTCAAGATGTTGTCCAACAGTTTCAGTACAATATCGATATAGTGCCAGACCATTCCTCTCTCGTCAACATAAAGAAGAAACCAACAGAAAGCTTCAGAGAATATGCAATCAAGTGGAGAGAGCAGGCTGCTAGGGTCAAACCACCAATGAAAGAGGCAGAAATGATTGACTATTTTCTCCAAGCTCAGGATCCTGATTACCTCCATTATATGTTAGCCGCCATTGGTAAACCTTTTGCTGAGGCGATTAAGATNAAGTGGAGAGAGCAGGCTGCTAGGGTCAAACCACCAATGAAAGAGGCAGAAATGATTGACTATTTTCTCCAAGCTCAGGATCCTGATTACCTCCATTATATGTTAGCCGCCATTGGTAAACCTTTTGCCGAGGCGATTAAGATTGGGGAAATAGTTGAGAATGGAATGAAATCGGGAAAAATTGTGAGTCAGGCAGCCCTTAAGGAGACGACACAAGCAATTCAAAGCGGGTCAGGCAGTTTCGGAAACCGGAAAAAGAAAGAGGAAGGATTCATGATGGCATCTGTGTTCAGAGGAGTTCAAAGAGAGGCAATTCCTTCTTATGTGCAGTTCCAACAAGGACAATCCAATTCTCCTCAACATTACTATCCACCTTAGGGTCCCCGATACTCAGTTCCCCCACAACAATACACAGTGTTTAATGCTCAGGCTTATGCTAGGCCTCCCAATCACCAGCAATGGCAGGCACCGATTCCACAAGGCTCTCGTCAACTTCACCCGAATTTTCAGGCGTCATATAATCCTCGTCCCCGACAAGGATATGTGAGAGAGGAGGAGCCAAATAAAGAGTTCACCCCAATTGGAGATTCGTATACAAGCCTATTTCGAAAATTATGCAATTGAAGTTGATTGAACCTGTCATGCCGCGTTATGTGAATCCAAATTCAAAAGGTTTTGACTCAAATGCAAGATGTGAGTATCACTCTAACACCCAAGGTCATAGTACTGGAAATTGTTGGACATTAAAGAAAGCCATTGAAAATTTGATCGAAGCAAAGGCAATTTAATCAAACAATGAGGATACTCCTAATATCACAAACAATCCACTCCAACTCATGATAATACACATTTTATTGGGATGATTTGTGATGATCGAGATTATAAGCAGTCTGGCAAGACAGAGATGGCTGTTGGAACCATAGGGCAAGAACCAAAAGTTATAGTAAGCTCACCGCATATGGAACCGTTGATTGTGAAAGGTGCGAGTTCAAGTTTGAACTTGGTAGGTTCTGGAAGAACGATTCTCTACGTCCCTGGAAGCACAAAAAAGGTTGAGGTTCAATTGGGTGGGCCAAAAATTTACATCCCTAGGGGTATTCAAAAGATTGTTCCAAATAATGGTTTGAGAAATATAACAGAGCCAATTATGATCCGACCTGCTGCACAGCTCCCAGTGACAAACACAAAAGCTATTCCTTGGAATTATAACAAGACTGTCATGACATACAAAGGAAAAGAGATAGTTGAAGAAATAGATGAAATGGGGGGGCTTGACCCGCTCTGGAAGGTGCTATTCGCCATAGGAATTGAGAAAAGCTAAGCAAGCCAGGGAAAGTCACTTGCTAGTGAAAGAACCCGTTGCAGAAAAAGAAGCAGAGGAATTCCTTAAGAAGATGAAAATGCAAGACTACTCAATCATTGACTAGCTAAGGAAAACCCTTGCTCAGATATCTTTGTTATCTATGCTTTTGCACTCGGAAGAACATCGCCGTGTGTTGATCAAAACTTTGAATGAGGTATATGTCTCAGAAAAGACTACGGTGAATCAACTAGAAAAAAATGGCTGAAAGATTCTTTGAAGTGAATAAGATTTCTTTTAGCGATGATGATTTGGTTGAGGAAGGGGATGGGCACAATAAAGCTTTGCATCTTATGGTCAAATGTGAAGGGCATTACGTAAAAGGAGTCATGATTGACAGAGGCTCAAATGTAGATGTATGCCCTCTTTCTACTCTACAACAGCTGAACGTTGACACTAACAGAATTCGAACTAGTAGTGTTAGCATCAGGGCTTTTGATGGTCCTAGAAGAGACACTATTAGGGAAATCGAACTCACCATGACAATTTGCCCGGTTGATTTTAACATTGTATTTCAAGTGTTGGATATGAAAATTTCCTATAATTTTCTTCTTGGAAGCCGTGGATCCATATGGCTAGAGCTGTACCATCCACCCTACATCAAATGGTCAAATTTGAGTATGACAGGCAAGAAATTGTTATTCATGGGGAGGATGACTCATCCGTCTATAATGACCCGTCAATTCCATGTATCTAGGCCAAGGAAGGATGTGAATCCCTCATATATAAAACATTTGAGGTGATTAAGGTGGACCGAGTGGAGGAAGGAAAACCAATTCTGCATTCCCGTCTTTCAGCCACATCTATGATGGTAGCTTCACTAATGTTGAGGAACGACTATGAACAAGGAAAAGGATTGGGATCCTCTCTGCAAGGAATTGTGAACCCTATTGCTCCCCTTTTGAAGAAAGATACCTTTGGCTTGGGTTTTAAACCAACATCAGCTGATAAACATAGAGCCAAGGCCCTCAAAAGGAATGGTTGGAATTTGTCCAAACCAATCCCTCACATCGCCTACTCTTTTGTCAAGCCACATTTTGAAGAAGTCCAAAATCTTTCTACTCAGGATGACATTGATGAAGTCTTCCAGGGTCTCAAGGAGATGTTCTATGAGATCAATATGGTTCAAGTTGGCGAGGGCCCTAGCCGTGCAAGTGTTCAACTGGTTGGTCCAGATACTTCGCTCAACAACTGGGAAGCAACTCCTCTTCCCATCAGGAAGGAATCTTGGTAGTCTGTTTTGTTGCTTTTTTCTGTATTTGGATTATTCTAAGGATTGTAATCTAGATATTTTAGTTTAAATGCTTTGATTTGATGTTAATCCTTCTATCCTTAAAAATTCAATGAAATGAAGTTCCAGTTTCATAGTAAAATTCTGTCTTTTCCTTCCCCTAATTTTTGTTAATTTCTTATCATTTTCAGTTTAGTTAATGTTGGCTTTAAAAACATGACATGCACGCGGAATTCATGCCCATGTCTTAAAAAGCTGTCTAATATCAAAATAATGAATCAAGAAGTTGAGTATGATGAAGATGAGGCTTTAAAGAAAATAAAAAGGGAATTGGACCAATTTGAGAATAAGCCTAAGCCTAACTTAAATGAAACTGAGGCAATCAACCTGGGAAGTCTTGAAGAAACCATAGAAACAAAAATAAGCATTCATACTTAACAAAAGACGAGAGATGCCATAATTCAAGTTTTGTTCGAGTATAGAGATGTATTTTCTTGGTCGTATGATGACATGCCGGGTTTGAGTGCCGATTTAGTGGTTCATAAGCTTCCAACATATCCTAATTTTCCATCAATCCAGCAAAAACAAAGGAAGTTTAAGAGATACATGAGTGATAATATTAAAGAAGAAATCACGAAGCAACTAAATGCAAATGTGATCAGGGTCGTCAGATATACCACATGGTTAGCAAATGTTGTGCTAGTGCCAAAGAAGGATGGGAAAATCAGAGTTTGTGTTGACTATAGGGATTTAAACAAAGCGAGTCCAAAAGACAACTTTCCTCTACCCAACATTCATATCCTTGTTGACAATTGTGCTAAACATGAGATCCAATCTTTTGTGTATTTTTATGCCAGATATCACCAAATTCTGATGGATGAAGAAGATGCAGAAAAGACCGCCTTCACAACTCTATGGGGAACATATTGTTATAAAGTCATGCCATTCGGTTTGAAGAATGCAAAGGCAACTTACATGAAGGCCATGACTACCATATTCCATGACATGATGCACAAAGAGATTGAAGTGTACGTTGATGGTGTGATAATTAAATCCAGAACACAAGATGACCACGTGCGAGACTTGAAAAAGTTCTTTGAAAGGCTACGAAGGTACAATCTCAAACTCAATCTAGCCAAACGTGCATTTGGAGTTCCTTCTGGGAAGCTTTTGGGTTTTATAGTTAGTCGAAGAGGCATTGAGTTAGATCCCTCAAAGATAAAGATCATTCGAGATCTTCCTCCCCCAAAGAATAAAAAAGAAGTCATGAGTTTACTCGGGAGGTTGAACTACATCAGTAGGTTCATCGCGCAACTTACAACCACATGTGAGCCTATTTTCAAGTTGTTGAAAAAGAACGCTTCTATCAAGTGGACAGATGAGTGCCAAGATGCTTTTAATAAGATTAAAGAATATTTGTCAAATCCCCCTGTTTTGGTCCCGCCGGAACCTAGTAGGCCTCTGTTTTTATATCTGTCAGTAATGGATAGTTCTTTTGGTTGTGTTCTGGGTCAACATGATGCCACAGGCAAAAAGGAACAAGCAATATATTATTTGAGCAAAACGTTCACCACCTATGAGGCCAAATACACTCTTTTGGAAATGACATGTTGCGCCTTAACTTGGGTCGCCCAGAAGCTTAGGAATTATCTCTTGTCCTATACAACTTACCTCATATCCCGAATGGATCCCCTGAAGTACATCTTTCAGAAGCCAATGCCAACATGCAGATTGGCAAAATGGCAAATCTTGCTCACAGAGTCTGATATTGTTTATGTCACTCGTACAACCATGGAGGCACAAGCTTTGGCTGATCATTTGGAAGATAACCCGGTTGATGATGAGTATTAATCTTTGAACACATACTTCCCAGATGAAGGGGTTAATTTAGTTTAAGAAGCGGTCCAAGATGAAAGTCATGTTTGGAAACTATACTTTGATGAGGCGGTCAACATTAAAGGCGTATGGATTGGGGCAATTCTTGTATCACCTAAGGGGCAACATTACCCTGCCACGGCAAAACTTCGTTTCTTCTGTACAAACAACATGACATAATATGAAGCTTGCATCATGGGTCTGAACATGGCAATAAATCTAAATGTGCACGAACTGTTGGTGATGGGAGATTCAGATTTGCTTATTCGGCAGGCTCAAGGTAATTGGGAGACTCGAGATATCAAGATCATTCCATATAGACAATGTGTGGAAGATCTTAGCAAAAGGTTCAAGTCCATCGAGTTTAGGTACATTCCCAGGTTTCACAATGAATTAGTTGATGCCTTGGCCACCCTGACTTCAATGCTTCCATATCCAGGTAATACTCACATTGACCCATTGGAAATTCAAATTCGGGATCAACATGGTTATTGCAATACAATTGAGGCAGAACTAGATGGTGAGCCATGGTACCGTGATATCAAGCAGTATCTGAAAACAAGAGAATATCCGGAACATGCTAATAGGGATCAAAAAAGAACTATTAGGCGACTCTCTAATGGTTTCTTTTTGAGTGGGGAAATCCTATACAAAAGAACTCCGGATTTGAATTTGTTGAGATTGTGGATGCCAAAGAAAGCTGAAATGATTATGAATGAGGTGCATTCGGGAGTTTGTGGTCCGCACATGAATGGATATGTTCTAGCAAAGACAATCTTTTGGGCATGATATTATTGGCTTACTATGGAACGCGATTGCTTTCGTTTTGTTTGCAAGTGCCACCAGTGTCAGATTCACAGCGATTTGATTCACTCGCCTCCTTCAAAGTTATATCCTATGTCGGCTCCTTGTCCTTTTGTTGCTTGGGGAATGGCCGTCATTGGCCCGATCGAGCCAAAAGCTTCAAATGGGCACAGATTCATTTTGGTTACAATTGATTACTTCACCAAATGGGTGGAAGCTATTACATTGAAAGTAGTTACCAAGAAAGCAGTAGTATATTTTGTTCACTCCAACATCATCTGTCGTTTCGGTATTCCAAAAACCATTATCACAGATAATGCTGTCAATTTGAACAGTCATCTAATGAAGGAGGTATGCGAACAATTTAAAATTGAGCATCGTAATTCTACTCCTTACCGACCCAAAGATAATGGAGCTGTTGAATCTACGAATAAGAACATCAAGAAGATTCTTAGGAAGATGGTCCAAGGGTCTAGACAATGGCATGAGAAGCTACCTTTTGTTCTTTTGGGATACCTGACAACTTTCCGTACATCAATTGGCGCAACGCCCTACTTTTTGGTTTATGGCACTGAAGCAGTCATACCTGCGGAAGTTGAGATTCCCTCTCTCCGAATCATTGTTGAAGCAGGAATTGAGGACACTGAATGGGTCAAGTCCTGACTGGAACAATTGAGTTTAATTGATGAAAAGCGTTTGGCGGCAGTTTGTTTTTGTCAGTTATACTGACAACGAATGGCACGCGCTTACAATAAGAAAGTGCGCCCAAGACAATTTGAGGTAGGACAACTTGTTTTGAAACGTATTTTTCCGCACCAAGAAGAAGCAAATGGAAAGTTCGCCCCGAATTGGAAAGGTCCTTACCTCGTCAAGAAAGTATTGTCAAAAGGAGCTCTACACTTAGCCGATATAGAAGGAAAGGTGACTGATATATCCGTCAATGCGGATGCGGTCAAGAGATACTATGTCTGATATTGACTCTGTTGGGGCATTTTTATACATAGCATTCTCAGGTTGGGATGATGAAAGGCTATCATTCTCGCTACCCAAACACTGGTCAACCC
>ML255445.1:0-15441 GCA_005239495.1 Nicotiana undulata
GTTAGAAAGGAGACTCACCTCATGTCGAATCTACCTCTCGGATCAAGAACGCGCCCGCAACTCCGAACTCTAACCCCGAGGACTCATAACTGTAAGCCATTTCATACATCACAGTTTTAGCAATACAAGTAGCACCAGCCTTCAAAAGAGTGAGCATAGTTGTTGCAGTAGATGTTGCCGCAGAATGGGTCTTGGCCCACTCTGGATTTCCAAAACCAGTGATATGTCCTTCCACATCGAATATGTCTTTCACCGCAAAGGTTAAGCCATCCAACAGGAGCTGCTCTGAAGAAGAGCAAANATTCAATTAATCAACCACCAATAATTAATTAACTAGGTAATGTCCCACTATCCAATAATTAACCAATTACCTACATAATTAAGAATTATTTCCACTTACTTAAAATACTACTTAATTTTCACATGCCTTATACACCTTATTATCATGGCCATGTGGTACCTTGTATGGTACTAGTTCATAAATAACTGGTATTTTAGCTCGGGCCGTATTTTATTCCAAAATGTCAAACCATGACAAAACTCATTTTTTATTTTCGATTTGCTTACCCTCTCACATTCACAAATTTACTTATCCCTTGTTGAAATAGCATGATACTTATAAATTTAAAATTAAATCTCATTTAAGGAAATGGTGTCCGATAACGCAAAACGACCGGCCGAGTCGTTACAATCCCTTTCCAGTTCCCAACTTAATTGATTCTTGTCTTAATTGTTCTATGTCCATTATTGTTTCTATGACTACTTGGTCTTGTTATTTTATTGTTAGATATGGTTGTGGTTATTTTGGAAAGAGTATTGGTTGTTTTAGGTGGATTCCTTGTGGTACAAAATGGTTGAGCGGTTTGGCATTGTTTTTACGAATTATATATGTATATGTTCCTGTTGGTTCCATTTTTGATAATATTGAGGGAGTGCTGAGGAATGCAGTTTAACTGTCTTATGATTGTTGAGGTTTACGTGGATGTTTGGTTTCAATTGATTGTTGTCAATGGTTGTGGCAAGTGTATTAAAAGTGTTGGTTGTTCTTTTGATTTTATCATGGTACATAGAGACTGAGCTGGGTTGACAGCGTTACGGTGTTTACATATATTCTGGTTGATTTTATTGTGAAATGATATTGGTTGAAGCTTACGAGCTAGACTGTTTTCTGTTTGACATTTGTTGAACTAAAAGTGTTGTGAAAGGCTTGGCCTGAATAGTGAAAGTTTTTGATGAATAAATAAAATTGGTGTGATACTGGGGCTGTGATAAGGGTGGATAATTGATTGTGATATTGTGAATAGGTGGGATCGGGTTGCACGCCGCAACAAGACAATGATAAGGGAGAATACTCATGTTTTACTGTTTATAAATAAAGGTTGGAACACTCATTGTTTTATTATCATTATTTCATATTCTGCTTTTACTGTTATTTAAAGTGAAACTTGTTTTGTTTACAATTTTCGAAACATAAATATTGTGAAAGGCATTGACTTGAAAGGCGGTGATAAGGGGGTTGTGATAAGGGGGTTGTAATATGGGTGGATAATTGATTGTGATACGGGTGAATAAATTGATCGTGATACGGGTGAATAAATTGATATGATATGTCTGGTGGGATCGGGTTGCAAGCCGCAACAAGGAGCAATAAGGAAGGACAATTATATTTTTAATGATTTTCAAAGAAAAACCAATTTATGAAAACTACCATTTTATATTACTATTTTTCATATTTTGGCACTACTTTTATTTAAAGTTAAAGTTTGGAAACTTGGAAATCATTTGAGAGGTTTTTATAGTCGAGGCCTGGAAAAGGCGCATTTCATTGTTGTTGCAGTACTTTATTATTTGTTTAGATTTCCTTCTTGCTTTATATTTATTGTCTCAGTTATATTTTTCTTCTTCGTGTAAAATTGTTTTACTGTGTTATTGTATATATTATTGTCACCGGTTACATGTTGTTAATGCCCCGCCGTAGCCTCGTCACTACTTCGTCGAGGTTAGGCTCGGCACTTACTCAGTACATGGGGTCGGTTGTACTGATACTACATTCTGTGCTCTTTTGCACAGATCCAAGTACCGGCCAGCAGTAGAGATTTTTAGAGCAGCTATCTATTTTTTGGAGACACGAGGTATATCTGCCGGCGTTCGCAGATCCCGAGAGTCTTCTCTTAGTTTGTAGAGACTATTTTATATTTTTCTCAAAACAATTGTATTAGTTCTTTCAACATTATTTGTAGTAATCTTAGAAGTTCGTGAATTGTGACACCAGACCTTGGGGTAGTCTTAGAGTTATGAATTTAATTAGTTCGTGGCTCAATTTATTAAATTATTATTATTTTATCTATGAAATTATTCATCGGCAACCATTAAATTTAGTTTATTTTATTATGTCAAAATGAATAATCAATGCAAAGTAGTTAATCGAATTCTAACATTGGCTTGCCTAGCGAGTCTAATGTTAGGCGCCATCACGGTCCCTAGGATTGGGAATTTGGGTCGTGACAAGTTGGTATCAGAGCCCTAGGTTGCTTAGGTCTCACAATTCAAGAACAAACTTGGTAGAGTCTGAAGGATCGGTACGGAGACGTCTGTACGTATCTCTTAGTGGCTATGAAGTAAGGAACAATTTCACTTCTATTTTGCTCTATCGTGCGAATTTATTCTACCATTGATGATTGAACTTGTCTATTCTTGTCCTCTCACAAATATCGACAACACGCAAAGCGTTTTCAATCGGACAAGAGATGAAGCCCCAATGACAACTACGATTAGGGGAAAGACAAAAGCAGAGCTCAGTCTAAAGCTTGAACATATCACATATTATACAGTCTCAAATGGATCTAGACGCGGAGCTTCTAGCTCAATCGGTACATGTTGGACTAGTCCATATCCCAGAAGGATTTATAGCTACTCCTGTATTGCATAACAAGGGAATAGTTGAAAGCAACAGAGTTGATTTATATGATATGTGAAGTTTAACATTGTGAATTATCAGACATTGTGACCTATGGCTTCGTGCCAAGTGGGGAAGTCCACTGTCAAGGAATAGATTGCGGGGTCATGTGTTATATCGGTTTTGGCCTGGAATGTACAAGGCCTGAGAGTTTGCAAGAGATAAAGCTGGGACTAGCGATATGTCCGCCTCCTTAATAACCCTACACCTCAGTACCAAAGGAGTTATATAGCCAAATTTAAATCTACAAAAGGTTTACTCAGTGTGGAAGTCACGGTTGCGGATTTTGGGGTGCTCCAGAGGGAGTACGGTGGTTGACAAGCTTCTAGACTATATGGTTCGTGCCAAGGTTTATCTATATAAAGCTCTACTTTTGGGATCATTGTGGATCAATAGGGATAAGAGTTACCCCAAAGAATAACGAAGAGTATATAAATAAATGGGGTAGCTCAGCAGTGTTGAGTCAGCATAGTAAAAGACGAAATTGGCCGCCGGTATTTGTAGCAAGCCTATGAAGAGGACGACCAGCCAATGCAACACCAACTACTTGACTCAGTTCTCATAAATGTTATTGAAAGAGTTTGTTTCTCGGACTCTCCATAATACGTGGCACATAGGGTTTGAACGGTTGCGTCAGGTCAGGTTTGATAAGTTAGCATGTCATATCCTACTTCAGTTCATATATCTAGAGGGCGAGTCCCAAGACTCATTAAAGGACTCAATTATGATTGCAAAAGTTTTGTGCGACTCAGGGCAGGATAATACTTTATTTCGGCTAGTGGTAGAAACTGTTCTAGATTTGGGAGAGTCATAATTCATTAATGCACTCAGGCTACGTGCCCCATTGCAGTTACAACTCAACTACATGACCAGCTAGGGAAAAAGGGGTCGGAATGTCGAAAGTGAAGGTTAGATTCCTAGAGGTGGAGACCCAGCCTGATGATATATTTTCTATGGTGTTGCTGAGGTTGTTAAATTAAATGGTGTCATTACAAGAACAATCTCTAATTAGTATAAAGTGATGATTTCCGAAAATTAATACGGTTATGCGTAATTAATATAATTCTTCTAATATGCTCTACTCTCGGGTGAGCTTCGTAACTCAAAAATCTACTTATGTGAATACTTGTATTGAGAGATTCTATGGAGATAGCTGCGTCTATCATTACGTATTGTAATTTCGTTTAACAGAAAATATTTAAAGGAAGGAAATGAATGTTTCGATTGGCACGATACGCATGTTGCTTGTGATTCAGAATTGAGGACGAGATCCTCGCATTTTAATATGATTTGAGATGTTTAGATCGGGCTACGAGCCGCGGTGGAAGTTATGTAAGGACGAGGTCCTGGTGACGGAAATTCTTGTGCTTAAACTCTCCCTTGTGAATCAAAATTTTGTTATAGTACTGGTAGGGAGCCATGCCTGTTAGGCCGATTCAACAATTTATGTATAAAAAATAATGATAATAATCTTAATAAATGAATAAATAATAATAAAAATAATACTAATAATAATTAAATAAATAAAGAAAGAAATAAGTTAATTAATTAACTGTGCATAGTTTACCAAATACGTGTTATAATTATTGAGCTTTGACCTATGAGGTATGTGCCGCCTGTGTGGCGTTAAATGAGACATGTTAAGTCGGGTATATAATTATGAGGTCTTCATGAATCGCACCTCGTCATAAGTATTGTGAAGGTTTGAAAAGGGATTATTGTTAACGTGAAGCCGTTGATAATTCTGTAATTGACTATGAACAACTATTAAGAAAATAGAGGCGGTGAGTATGGGCAACCTTGCATATATTTCAGTTGGTGAGAGACCGTTAACTTCAATTATTCAGACGATGGCTAATCAGTTCGCGAGGTTGAATATTTCCCCCAGTTGTGTTCTAGCTTGCACAGTCGCTCGGTCTTCCCTAATTGAGCGTATTTGGGAGAGACATGATGATGACCCACATTTGGCGGTCCTTAGGGACACAATTCGGCACGGTGATGGCCAACAGGTTAAAATTGGAGATGATGGTGTTTTGAGGATGCAAGGGTCGGTTATGTGTGCCTAATATTGATGGCATTCGTGAGTTGNTGAGGCATTCTATGGTAGACGGTACAGATCGCCAGTCAGATGGTTTGATCCAGGAGAGGCTCGGTTGTTGGGTACAGACTTAGTTAAAGAGGCCTTAGGTAAGGTCAAGATTATTCAAGAGAGACTTCGTGTAGCTTAGTCTAGGCAAAAGATTTATGCCGATCGTAAGGTTCGTGATGTGGCATTCATGGTTGGAGAGAGAGTATTGCTTCGTGTGTTTCCCATGAAGGGTGTTATGAGATTTGGAAGAAGGGTAAGTTGATCCCTAAGTATATCGGGTCGTTTAAGATTCCTGATAGGGTGGGGGAGGTAGCGTATAGACTTGCGTTGCCTCCAGGGTAATCCTCAGTTCATTCGGTATTCCATGTGTTTATGCTCCTGAAATATCACAATGACCCGTCCCACGTGTTATATTTCAGCTCTGACTAATTGGACAAAGACTTGACTTATGAGGAGGAGCCGGTAGCCATTTTAGACCGGCAGGTTTGTCAGTTGAGATCTAAGAGTTATCCTTCAGTTCGAGTGCAGTAGAAAGGTCATCCCGTTGAGGCAGCTACTTGGGAATCCGAGTCGGACATGCTGAGTAAATATCCACACTTGTTCGCTAATTTAGGTAATCTTCTATGTTCGTTCGAGGACGAACGTTTGTTTTAAAGGTGGAGATTGTGATGACCCAAAGGGTCATTTCAAGAATTTAGACCCAATTCTAGTCTTATTAGCCATAAAAAGACTAATTTTTAAATACATCGATTTGCGTGTGCAGTCTGTGCGTGAAACCGGAAAGCTTTTATGTTAAAATATGAGAAATAGTAATTTCTAGAGTTAAAATTTGATTAATATTGACTTTGGTCAATATTTTAGGTAAACAGACCCAGATCTGTGTTCCGACGATCCCGGGAGGTCCGTAGCAAAATATGAGACTCAGGCGTATGCCCGGAAATGAATTCCGAGGTCCCAAGCCTTAGAAATCAATTTTTGAAAGAAATTGTATTGCTGAAATATTTATGAAATAAAAAAAATTAATATTTGAAATCATTTGTATCGGGCCCTTATTTTGGTTTCGGAGCCCGGTACAAATTTGTTATAGTATTTAAAGGTTTACTATGAAATTTGGTGAATAACGGAGTTCATTTGATGTGATTCGGACATCCGGTTGAAACGTTAAGAACTTTAAATGTTCTTGAGGAAAATGATGAGTTTTGAGGCTTAATTCGTTATTTTATATGTTATTTTCATGATTTGATCGCACGAGCAAGTTCGTAAGATGTTTTTAGACTTGTATGCATGTTTGGTTTTGTAACGACCCGGCCGGTTGTTACGTAGAACATGCATTAGTTTCTCTGTTTTTGCCTTGTTGTAGATTGGTTAGACTGTTCATGATGAGTTAGAATTGGTTAGCTCGGGTTTGGAGTGGTTATAGAAGGAATTGAGTCACTTAGTCTCTAAAAGTAGCCTTAGAGTTGGAAAAGTCAACTTGGAGTTGACTTATTGGTTCTCGGAATGCGGATTCGATAACTCGGATAGCTTCGTTAGGTGATTTGGGACTTAGGATCGTGTCCGGAATATTTTTGTGATGTCCGGTGTAGAATTAGGCTTGAATTGGCGAAAGTTAGTTTTGGCGATTTCCGGTCGGCAGTGGAAAATAGGCTATCAGGGTCGGAATGGAATTCCGACAGTTGGAACAGGTTCGTAATGTCATTTTGGATGTGTCTGCAAATTTTCAGGTCAATCGGATTTGTTTTGGGTAGTTTCGGCATCGTTGGTGGAATTTAGAAATTTTAATGTTCATAGGCTTGAATTCGATGAGTTTTTGGAGTTTTGACGTTGGTTTTGGTGTTTCGAAGGCTTGGCTAAGTTTGAATGGTCATACATGATGCGTTGGTATGTTTGGTTGGGATCCCGAGGGGCTCGGGATGGTTTTGGGTGGTTAACGGGAAGTTTGGAGTGACTTTGGTGATTCTGCAGGTTGCTGTTGCTGGTGTTTTCGCACCTGCGGAAAGGGAGTCGCAGGTGCGAGATTTGGCTGAGTGGGGAGTGGTCTGCAGGTGCGAGGAACTTTTCGCACCTGCGAGGTCGCATGCGTGGAAGATGAATCGCAGGTGCGGATTTGGGAGGTTCCAGAGGAGATCGCAGGTGTGGAAGGAGCATCGCACCTGCGAAGCCGCAGGTGCGAGTAAGTAGTCGCAGGTGCGAGATCCCTGGACAGAATGTATAAAAAAACCAGCCTTCGCAAAATTTACCCATCTTTCTCAATATTTCATCCGGGTTTGAAGCTTTTGAAGGGTTTTGAAGAGGGAATTCGATAGTGCTTCGTGGAGGTAAAATTTTTGGACTCTAAACTCGTTAATGCATGATTAAAGGTCGGATTAATGATGGGAAATTTGGGGAAAAAATCACTGAAAATGGGTAGTTAGGGCTTGGGATTAGGAGGCTTTGAAATGGGGATTTGAGGGGTCATTTGAACTCCGATTTCTGTGTTCTTGGTATGTATGGACTCGTGGGAGGACGAGGTTTCTTGTGGTGTAAATTTTATCGAGTTCCGAGACGTGGGCCCAGGGGGCCGGGGTTGATCAATTTCCGGATGTTTGAGTATTTTTGATAGATTTCCGGTTGATCAACGTCTTCAACCTTGGAACTGAGGGTTCGAAACCCCAAGTGACCTGATATTTGCTGTTAACTAAGGTGACACACTGCCCAAGTGACGGGCATGTGGGCGTATACTGATTGTTGTGGCCTGGCTCATCCCATGGCATTATCTAATGGTTGTTTCACACTGATACTTGTACTGCGAAGGAGGTGATTTCCTTGAACATATTAGAAATCATGATAAGTGTAATTGCTAAGGCTTCATGCCAATGTGTTTAGACTGAAACGGTCAATTGTTGTTGTCTCTATCTGTAGTTATTTACTATCATGCACTCAGTCCTGTTGTAGCATACATCTTAATGCCTCAGTCTCAGTATCTATTAGATATATTGCATTAACATTGTTTGAGCTGAATTATACATATTTGAGAGCATTGTGAATGAGACTTGAAAGTATTGACTGAGAGGGGCCTAGAGCCGGATTTTTGAGACAGTTATGAGATCGGGCTGCACACCGCAGCGATCCTTGAATCATACCTTCGTTGGTTTGATATTGCGCTTGGGCTTATAAGAGCCCCTCCGGAGTCTTTACACCCCCAGTGAGCGCACAGATATTGAGGGATGGATCTTCCTTGGACATGGATTTTGTTCGAGTGATATGTTCTGGAGATGGATCTTCTCCGTGGTGTCTTGTTCCGGAGATGGATCTTCTCCGTGGGGCTGGATTGGCCTTTTTCCTCAGTACCGAGTGACTATGTAACTGTATTTATCCATATTCTGGGATGGATTTTCCCTGGGCCTGATAGCCAATTTGAGTACTGAGTGGACTTCCTTATGAGAGTGGATATTGTATACATAACATTCCTGATTTTACACGAACTTATGCAAGTTTAAACACATAACTCGGTTCATTTCTCTTAGTTTCTACTATATTACTGTCATGTTCAAACTATATGTTGTTGTTCAAATTATCGGAGGATTAGTCAGTCACTACCTCTCAGCCCATAGGTTGTTTTCGTTACTTATTGAGTTGGTGTACTCACGATATGCCCTGCACCTTGTGTGCAGATCCAGGTACATTGAGATCCAGCTCTGGTCAGTGAGTCGCAGCAGTTTCATCAGAGTTGACGAGGTAGAAGCTGACGACCGTGATCTCGTCATCTCTTCTCTTATTCTACTTGTCGTATTACTTTTAGACTATGTTGATCATTTCCCCTTATTTTGGGTCTTGTTTATGTATTAGTAGCTCATGACTGCGTGACACCGGATCCGAGGCTGTAGTATTTGAATTTTTTTTCCTTCCTTAAATTGTTTCCAAATTATGAATTTCCACTTTTAATGATTTGGATTTATTAAAAATGAGCATTCTCTCCAATAATCGAACCTAAAATTGTTATAGTTAGGTGGCTGGCCTGGTTCCATGACAGGCGCCATCACGACTCCGAAATTGGGTCGTGACAAGTTGGTATCAGAGCTCTAGGTTGAATAGGTGTCACCAGTCATGAGCAGGTTTAGTAGAGTCTTGCGAATCGGTACGGAGACGTCTGTACTTATCTTCGAGAGGCTACAGAACCCTTAGGAAAATTCCACATCTTTGAATTCTGTCGTGCGACCTTGTTGAACTCGGGAACTAAACTTTTGTTGTTTTCATTCTCTCACAGATGGTGAGGACTCGTGCTACCGGTAGTGGTGATCAGACACCAGCAGGGCCAGCTAGAGGCCAAGGCCGTGGCCGTGGTCGTGGCATAGAGAGGGGTGCAACCCGCACAGCAGCCGGGGCAGCACCTGTGGACCCTCCCGTTGCTCAGGATCAGGTCCCCGCAGCTGAGATTCCAGCGGGGCAGGCTCAGGCACCAGCAGTGCCCACAGTGATTCCGGGTCTTCAGGAGACCCTAGCTCAGATTTTGACGGTGTGCACCAGCTTGGCACATGCCGTTGCGATGTCCACTACTGCTACTACTTCTCAGGCCGGGGGAGGCATTCAGACTCCAGCTGCCCGGACACCTGAGCAGGTCATCCAGGGACTTCAGACACCTGGGGCAGTCCCAGCACAACCGATTTCTCCGGTACAGGATTATGTGGTTCCAGCCTTAGCTGATGATGAGCAGCGTAGGTGTGAGAGATTCAGCAGGCTTCAGCCTCCTACTTTTAGTGGTACTGAGGGCGAGGACGCCCAGGCCTTCTTGGACAAGTGTCAGAGGATACTACGCACAACAGGGATACTAGAGGCCAACATAGTTTCATTTACTACTTTCCAGTTCTCAGGAGCTGCACTTGCTTGGTGGGATGCCTATGAGAGGCGTAGACCCGCTAATGAAGCGCCCCTTACATAGCACCGATTTTCCATTCTCGTTTTGGAGAAGTATATACCACAGTCTCGCAGAGAGGAGCTGTGCAAAGAGTTCGAGCAGTTGCGTCAGGGAGACATGACCGTGACACAGTACGAGATGAGGTTCTACGAATTAGCCAGTCATGCCATCTGACTAGTTCCCACAGGCAGAGAGAGGATCCGAAGGTTTGTCGATGGTCTTACTTATCAGTTACGGATCTTTTTGACCAGGGAGAGGGTGTTTGGGGCTTCTTTTGAGGAGGTAGTTGACATAGCCAGGGAGAATGAGTTAGTGTGCCGCCATGAGAGGGTTGAGAGGGAGTCCAAGAGGCTTCGAGGATCCGGTAGTTATGGTGGTGTTCACTCGGGAGGTCAGACTCAGTATAGCAGAGGTCGTCCATTCAGACCTCCTCAGCCAGTTCGTCCAGTTTACAGTGGTATATATATACACACGTTCCTGTTGGTTCCATTTTTGATAATATTGAGGGAGTGATGAGGAATGTAGTTTAACTGTCTTATGATTGTTGAGGTTTACGTGGATGTTTGGTTTCAATTGATTGTTGTCAATGGTTGTGGCAAGTGTATTAAAAGTGTTGGTTGTTCTTTTGATTTTATCATGGTACATAGAGACTGAGCTGGGTTGACAGCGTTACGGTGTTTACATATATTCTTGTTGGTTTTATTGTGAAATAATATTGGTTGAAGCTTACGAGCTACATTGTTTTCTATTTGAAATGTGTTGAACTAAAAGTGTTGTGAAAGGCTTGGCCTGAATAGTGAAAGTGTTTGATGAATAAACTAAATTGGTGTGATAAGGGGGCTGTGATAAGAGTGGATAATTGATTGTGATATTGTGAATAAGTGGGATCGGGTTGCACGCCGCAACAAGACAATGATAAGGGAGAATACACATGTTTTACTGTTTATAAAATAAAGGCTGGAACACTCATTGTTTTATTATCATTTCATATTCTGCTTTTACTGTTATTTAAAGTGAAACTTGTTATGTTACAATTTTCGAGACATAAATATTGTGAAAGGCTTTGACTTGAAAGGTGGTGATAATGAGACTGTGATAAGGGGGCTGTGATAAGGGGGTTGTGATAAGGGTGGATAATTGATTGTGATACGGGTGAATAAATTGATATGATATGTATGGTGGGATCGGGTTGCACGCCGCAACAAGAAGCAATAAGGAAGGACAATTATATTTTTAATGATTTTCAAAGAAAAACCAAGATTTGAAAACTGCCATTTTACATTACTATTTTTCATATTTTGGCACTACTTTTATTTAAAGTTAAAGTTTGGAAACATGAAAATAATTTGAGAGGTTGTTATAGCCGAGGCCTGGAAAAGGCGGCTGAGTTATTTCATTGTTGTTGCAGTACTTTATTATTTGTTTAGATTTCCTTCTTGCTTTATATTTATTGTCTCAGTTATATTTTTCTTCTTCGTGTAAAATTGTTTTACTGTGTTATTGTATATATTATTGTCACCGGTTACATGTTGTTAATGCCCCGCCGTAGCCTCGTCACTACTTCGTCGAGGTTAGGCTCGGCACTTACTCAGTACATGGGGTCGGTTGTACTGATACTACATTCTGTGCTCTTTTGCACAGATCCAAGTACCGACCAGCAGTAGAGATTTTTAGAGCAGCTATCTATTTTTTGGAGACACGAGGTATATCTGTCGGCGTTCGCAGATCCCGAGAGTCTTCTCTTAGTTTGTAGAGACTATTTTATATTTTTCTCAAAACAATTGTATTAGTTCTTTCAGCCCATTTTTGGTTGTAATTTTAGAAGTTCGTGAATTGTGACACCAGACTCTGGGGTAGTCTTAGAGTTATGAATTTAATTAGTTCGTGGTTCGGTTTATTAAATTTTTATTATTTTATCTATGAAATTATTCATCGACAACCATTAAATTCAGTTTATTTTATTATGTCTAAATGAATAATCAATGCAAAGTAGTTAATCGAATTCTAACATTGGCTTGCCTAGCAAGTCTGATGTTAGGCGTCATCACGATCTCTAAGGTTGGAAATTTGACAGAGATTGGTCCTCGAGGTCGAGGCTCGATGCTTAAAAGTGTAGGGTCGATGAAGCTATAACAGTTTTATGGGCCTCGGAAGAGGCTATTTTTGAACAATGATGAGTAATAAATGAAGAACAATCTATGAGATACAATAAATGCAAGTAATAAATTAGTAAAGAGACAATAGAGGATGTTTGAGTTAGAGAGCAGAAAAATGTACTTGTTCCTTGTATTGAATATCATGTGTGCAAAAAATGACAAGGGTTCCCTTTATATAGGAGAGGGAATCCCAACATAGTACATAAACATTTATTACAAAGGAGAGTAGCTGATACAACTATTTAAAGGTCCGGTACGGACTTGTACTATTCTTGCAGGTGCTTGTCAGCTTTAGCCATGTATTCTTGGGAGTCCCGCGCCCTTCTACGACGGACACTGGTCTTCATTCCATCTCGAGGTATATCGATACCTCGGCACCGCTCTTCGAGGAACTGACCTCAGAACTGATCCTCGGACCTAGCATCGATACAATCAAGACCGGACTCAGGATGTCGTAGAAGCCTCAGAATCGGTCGTTCCCGGTTTCGACCGTATACAACAATACATACTCATAGATACTTTGCTTAAAACTCGACTTCCGTCACATAGTTTTTTCTTTCACGCCAACAATCAAGATCGATGTAGAGTTTCTCCTTCTGTATTTTAGGTTTCTTAGTGTAAATCGTTTCATCCAGCTGCTTTTCAATGCAATGAAGCAGACTAGTATATTCTATATATAATCGTTGCTCTTTAGACACTGGTATTTGTTTGGGTGTCTGGGATTTAGGTTTCATAGTTGACCAATGTTATGATCCACATTATCTTGATTTTCACATTAGTATCACTTTCCAGTTTTCAACTCTGAAATAAGTAGGAGTCACGTGGGGAGCACATGTGCAATGAGGTAGTTAGGAAGCTAGAATCTTTCGTTCCCATATAAGCTGAAGACTAGTTTCTCTCCACGTGTATGTAGTTAATAATAAAATTTTAAAAAATAATTTGAGTAAGTAAATTATACATGAAAGAATAAGATACATGCAAATTTTGGTGAAATATCAAGTGGATTCTTGTACGATGACTTGTTTATCGAGGTCAAACATAATTGAAAATCATTTTAACTTATGAAAATGAACTATGATAATTTAATTATACACATAGTATTATTTTACTTAATTTGATTTTATTTGAGTTTTCAAAATTCAAAATATCGAATGATATCATTAGCTAGCAAAATAATTATGCATACTGAGTTTCATCGTTTATTTGCCAGATTTTATCCACAACTTTGTCTCATAAGTTTGCTTCTTGAATTTTAGATATCTTATTGCACAACCAGGTTGTATAAAAAAAGGTACTACTAAAGAAGCATGAATGATTATCATTTGAGATTAATTTCTAAAAGATCGTGGTACATTTGTTTTTGTTCTTAAATTTGTAAATTTCTTTCCTTCAAAAATTCATTCATCTATCAAGCTTAACTTTGAAAGACGTAAAATTAAACCAAAGATATTATTAGCTTCAATATTTTTGAAAATTATTTATCTTCTTCCGACTGAATTACAAATACTAATTTAATTTGATACATACCCTCGCGAATTAAAATATATACTAGAAACTTATAATGAAACTTCTCAGCACAAAAGATGCATTATTAGGACTTTTTGCAACTCATAATTAACTATATGATGATGATCAGTTGTAAATAATATATTAAATTCACATAGAAAAGTATTGTGCAGTTAATAGTAAGACTTAATATTTTCTTAAAATGTAATAAAACAAAGAAATTTAATCCATAAGTTATGGTACTAAATGTATCTCCATTTTCCTATTCTGCTAATATAAAGCCTTGAGTAACCGATTTATATTTTGCTTCCTCGATCGCATTTTTCTGGATGATACATCTTTTATTATTTGAGTCAATGCAATTTCATCATTTATAATGCCATGCCAGATTATATTTTTCTTAAATATAAAAGAAAACATAAATTATTTTGTGACAATTAACGTAACATAGGTACATATATTTGGGTATATAAAGTACGGAAAAGATCCAATAATATCCTTAAACTATCGAAAATAGCCCACCTCTTACCTCCGTTAGCAAACTGGGCCAACAAAATCCCCCACATTAATTTCCTGGGCCAATAATGCCTTCGTTATAACGGCTGCCCATATAAGCCTTCTAAGAGGCATTGTTTAGCGGACATGGCAATCCACATAAATAATCAAGAACCATCTCAAATAAAAACCCAGCAAATCATAGCCTGTAACGACCCGGCCGGTTGTTCCGTGAGATTTACCTCGTTTCCCCTGTTTCAGCTTCGTCTTATGTTAATTAATATAATTATGATGTGTTGGGTCGGTTGGCTCGGGTTCGGAGTGGTCGTGGTGAGAATTGAAACACTTAGGCCTCATTTGTTTTTTTAAGATTAAGACGTCTGAATCTGAATACACATTTGAATATCAAGATGTGTATTAAGATTAAGACATCTTAATTTGAATACACATCTGGATATATTAAGATGTGTATTAAGATCTGAATATAAATAATTAAGACTGTTTAATTTTTAACATCTGAATGTATAAAATTTTATCTTTATTTGAAAATTAATAAACATAAAATTCAAATAAAATACTAACTAATCTAATATTCTATCAATAAAATATATAGTTTTTTAAAATATGATAGTTGTTGGTGGTGATGGCTAACGGGTGAATGACGACTAGAGGCGGTGGTTGGTGGTAGTTTTTGTTGATGATGGTGGTTCATGCTAGTAGCTAGTAGTGATTGGTAGTGGCGGCGATTATGATTGAGGATGGTGGTAGTGGGTGGTGATAGTTAATAATGACGGGCGGTGGTAGTAATTGTGACTGAGAAAGGTGGTGGGTGGGTGGTGGTAAGTTATAATAATGGGCAGTATCGATTGTGGTTGTTAATGGTGATGGGGTGGTCAGTGCTGGTAGTTGAGGTGGGTGAGTGTTGATTGTGCGTGAGAATGATATATGGTGGTCGGAGTGGTGTGGATAGTGGGTGGTGATGGTCGATAATGGTAGCGGCTATGATTGAGGATGATAGTGGCGTGGCGGTGGTGGCATGGTGGTAGTTGATAATGGTAGGCGGTGGCGGCAGTTAATAATGAATATGTGATAACATCTTAATGAAATTAAGTCTCTGTTATAGATCTTAATCATACAGACCTATTCAGACATATTAAGTGGTTGTGAAGTAAGAAAAATAAACACACTTAATGATTAAGATCTGAATAATTAAGATTTAGACTTTAAAAATAAATGCACTTAATGTCTGAGATCTGAATGATTAAGATTCAGACCTCCATTAAGTGCAAACAAATGAGGCCTTAGTCTCTTAAATTAGCTTAATAGATGGAAAAGTCAACTGGGA
>ML255447.1:0-80080 GCA_005239495.1 Nicotiana undulata
TTTACAAATAAGACAATTAATATATAATAAACCTGTTCCGGGCTCCAAAACCATAATACGGGCTCGGTAACACTGTTTTCACGTAATTATTCACTTTCTCATTCCTTTATTATTTTCAGAAAACAATTTCTTTTAAAAATTCATTTCTCGGGCTTGGGACCTCAGAATTCGATTCCGAGCATATGCCCAAGTCCCATATTTTCCTACGGACCCTCCGAGACCGTCCAATAATGGGTCCGGGTCCGTTTACCAGAAATATTGACCAAAGTCAACTATATTCATTTATTAATTATCAAAACTCAGTTTTTATTAGATTTTCACATAATAGCTTCCCGGCTACACGCCCGGGCTGCGCACGCATATCGAGGTGAGACTGACGGAGGCTCTCGGAGCCTCAGAACACAGATACAGCTTAAATTATGTAAGATGACCTTTTGGGTCATCACAACTATGGGTTTTAGCAACTCATGATAGCATCAAACAAATTCATAAGTGTTGGATAATTGAAAATACTAAGAAAAGATGAAGAAATCTGAGATATTTTTGCTCCCAGATGTTTCTCGTGTGTATTCTTCCTTCAAAGTGGCGTACCAAAAATAGGCTTAGTCTTGCTTTTATACGCGTTTGGTAGGTCTAGGCCGATATAACCTTGTCCCGGGCAAAGTTGGACAAAAATCACGTCACCAGCGTCCAGCCCAGCGCCCCACGCTTACCCTGGCGTTGGTTTATTAAGCATTATGCCTAGGGCGTCACAGGTGGCGTGGGGCGCTGCCGGTGGCCCTGAAAATTCAACATTTTCTTTTTTTGGGGTCATTTTTGGCTCTAATCTCGCACCTTTCGCCCCCAATTGCTTCTGGATGATTCCTACACATAAAAACACCCAGAATTAATATAAATCAACACATTTTGCATCCGAAATCCACAAAACACGAGTAAAACATGAGGCGATATACATACAAAGCTAAATATCAATAAGCTTTGCGTTTTCAATTTTTCGAAATATTGTTAGCTGTTTCTATATATGATTAATTATGTTGGTTTGCTCGAGTGGTCGGTGCTGAAGTCCTGAAGATCAATTTGTAGTCTTCATTCTTGTTGTTAAGTGTAAGAGATGTAATGAATAACATGTGTTCGTGTGTTGTTAATATTTATATAATACTTTTATATATATATATATATATATATATATATATATATATATATATTTATGTTCTGATAATTTTCTAGTCAAAATTGACTTAATACTAATATTCTTAGTTAGAATAGTAGAAAAAAAGTCTCTTTGGCTAACAACCAGCAGATAGCCTCCTTCGGACCAGAGAACTCTATTTACTTTCTCAGGCTATTCCAATTTATGTGATATACTCCAATTTTAAAAGAGATATGAAGCTCTATAAAATTTGTGATTTTAAACATATCGCAGTATAGCTATAAAAATTTCTTATTAAAGATAATAAAAAAATTCATATTAAATTCTGTAGTAGTATTACTTATTTAAAGATTTGGTATATGCAATTACCGAGAATTGTTTACTTTCTCTTTCTATGTCTCAGTAATTAATATTTTTTTCGTTCTATTTTATATAATACTATTTCTTTGTTAGTATATTTCAAAATGTATAACACTTTTTTTATATTCAAACATGATTTAACATTAATGATCATGCCCAACTATGCCTTATAAAAAGAACTAAGAGGTCGTTGCAAATATAATACGGTCTAAGAGTCCGGTGTTGAGTCCCACAGAGAACTAAGATTTAGCTACAACTGTTTACTATCACTAAAAAGACAAGCTCGAACAATTTCTAAGTTATAAATATAAAGATTCTTAATTTGAATTAATTAACTAACAAATTAAATGAGTGAATTAACCACTAAAGTTACTAAGGGTTGGAGCCAAGATTAAGGAGGTCTAGAGTTATGATATCCCTAATTAATGGAATCCTTCCCGTTTGTCTTCTATTATTTCGCCTAATTATTCTCTACCAGCCGTGAGTACTTTGGTTGTCGTAATTTTCTCTGGAGCAACTATCACAATTTACTAGATGTATTCTCTCGAACTAAACTAGACGACAGTAATTCACCGCTCACTACGATCGCACCAAGGTCTCGTTATCTCTAATCCCACTTTTAAACCCTTCTATTGATCGCTCACATACCTTAGGAGTAATGATGTTCAAAAACTACCTAAATGCATACTCCCTCTCGAGCAATACAGTGTAACGACCCGACTGGTCGTTTTGAGCATTTGCACTCTGCTCGGTAGTTCACGGGCATGAGTAGTTATGTATGATGTATTATGACTTATGTGAATCGTTGGTTTTGGTTATCAGGTTATTCGGGAATCGAATTGGAAGAATGGATTTCATTGTTGAAGCTTTAACTTGGGAGAGTTGACCAAATTTGCCTTTTTTGTGAATTTCACCCAGGAACGGCGTTTTGATGGTTTCGATAGGCCGGGATAGTGATTTTGGTTTAGGGTGTATGCTCGTTTGCATTTTGATGTTTCTAGAAGGTTTCGACACAAATTGACGAAAATTGAAAATTTGGAAAGTTCAAAAGATTGACCGAGAGTTGACTTTTTGATGTCGGATTCGGATTTTGGTTCCGGGAATTGGAATAGCTTCATTATGTTATTTGGGACTTCTGTGCAATGTTTCAGAACGAGTTATTGATTCGCAAAATTCAAAGTTCATGGATTTCGATTTGAGGTGCGATTCATCGTTTTGATGTTATTATGTGTGATTTGAGGCCTCGAGTAGGTCCGTATTATGTTCTGGGACTTGTTAGGATGTTCAGACGTGGTCCTGAGAGGCCAGGACGTGTTGCAGATTGATTTCGGGCTATTTTCCTTCATATTTGCATTGCTGGTTCTGCATAATTCTGGGATTCTAGTTTCCTTAATCGCGATCGTGGAGAATAGATAGCGATCGGGTAGGGTTGTTGGATGACTGAGTAGGATTGTTTCTCGCGTTCGCGAGTCCGGAGTCGCGTTCGCGGAGGTTGAGGCATTTGTTCAGTGCGTTCGCGAGCCTGGTGATGTGTTCTTGTAGTAGGAATGAAGGCCTGAGGATGTCAGGGGTTTGTTCTTCGCGATCACGAAATGTGGTATGCGATCGCGTAGCTCTAGGAGTTTTGTTCATTGCGTTCGCGTCTGTGGTGCTGCGTTCGCGAAAGAGAAATTGCAGCTGGTGAGCATTTGTTCTATGCGAACGCGTGGAATTGTACGCATTCGCGAAGTGTAATAGCTGGGCAGACTCTATTAAATCTCATTTCAGGGGTCTCGACCAATTTATCATTTTTGGAGCTATGGGGCTCGGATTTAGGCGATTTTAAAGCAATTTTCACCATATGAATTGGGGTAAGTGTTCTCTGCTCGGTTTTGGCTATATTTCAAGAATTTATCTTCGATTCTAGATTTTGCTTGATGATTTTCAAAGAAGAAATTAGGGGTTTTGGCCTAAAGTTTCATAATGTGAATTTTCGAGTTTTGTACACTGATTTGGCTTCAGATTTGAGTGAAAGTAGTATGTTGGACTCGTAATTGAATGGGTTGTTGGATTTTTTAAGTTTTGTCGGGTTCCGAGGTGCGGGATCGGGTTGGACTTTTTTGCTGATTTTGGGCTTTTTATTCAAGATTTGACCTTTTTCGATTGGGGTATGTTCCTTTAGCATTGTTTGATGTATTTGAGTTGTTTTTGGTTAGTTTTGAGCCGTTCAAAGGTCGGAATGCGCGCGATGGAATATTTGGAGCATCGCTTGGCATGCTCGGTATTTGAATTAGCTTGTTTGAGGTAAGTAACATTTATAAACTTGGTGCTGAGGGTATAAAACCCTATATTATGTGTTATGTGATTGGTGTTGTGGTGACACACATACTAGGTGACGGGCGTGTGGACGTGCACCGTGTAAATTCAAATTCTGTTATTTCTGTGGTACTTTGTAGTTAGCTAATCTTACCTGTAACCATGAAAGTACTACGTACATGAGCTATTGAGCTATGATCCATGTTAGAAACCATGTCTAGGATACATGCTTGCTTATCCGTTGAGACCCACTGAGATCATTTCAATCATACGCATTCATATGCATATGTCCCCCTCAATCATATGCATTCATATTCATATCATATCCCAATCTCTGTTGTTATTTACTGATATATCATATCATCATTTTCGGGCAAGTTTTATGACATTGTGAGCCTGTGAGAGAGAGACTGGAGAAGTTGATGATTGAGTGAGGCAGAGGTCCTGAGTGTGAGTTATATTATGGGATTGGGTTGCACGCTGCAACATGTTATATTGATTATATTATGGGATCGGGCTACACGCCGCAACATGTTATATTGTTTTGTGCTTGATTGGCTTGATATAGCGTTTGGGCTGAAGGAGCCCCTTCAGAGTCTGCCACACCCCCGGTGAGCGCGATTGATTATATTGAGGGATGGATCTTCCCTGGACATGAATCTTGTCCCAAGAATTTATAAATTTCGGGATGGATCTTTCCTCGGTCGGATTGACCATATATAGGATTGGCCTCATGTTGTACAGTATCATGTCATTCATGACTTCTCACACATATGAGCATAATGATATATGGTACACTGGCTACCTGTAAAGAAAAATGGAACATCTTATTTATTGTTGAAAGGACTTTTGGGAAAAATTACTATTTTCAAATTTACTCATATTTTCGACGATTTTTGTAAAGGATTTGGGTTTTCACTAATATACTTGAAAAGTGGAACTATTTTTCGGGAAACTATGAACAAGCTGAGCATTCCATCTCTGAATTACTTATTTTACGTTGTTATGAACTGTTGTTGGATATTAATATTGGACCCGACCTTTGTTCTAGCTCGTCATTTCTTTCAACCTAAGGTTAGGTTTGTTACTTATTGAGTTACTGGGGTCGGTTGTCTCATACTACACTTCTGCACCTTGTGTGCACATGTTGGTTGCTGGGGTTGCTGAGATCAATGAGAGCTGGATTTGAAGATGTACTTGTGTTCTGGTTATAACTGCCTCTTGTTCATGGTATCCTTAGAATATATAAATCTGTATATGTACTTTTTGAGTAGATAATGTATTTATTTCATACCCACTTTGTAAATTCTAATCTTAGAAGCTCATGATTTGTACTACCAGTCCTTGGGGGATGTATAAGATTCAGTTAACTTTTCTATTTAATTGTTTAATTAATTTCACTGGAATTAGATAATTGTTAATTGGCTTACTTAGCGGTTTGGCTTAGGTGCCATTACGACTAGTTGGACTTTGGGTCATGACAAATTGGTATCAGATCCCTAGGTTCATAGGTTCTACAAGTCACGAGCAAGTGTCCAGTAGAGTCTTGCAGATCATTATGATGACGTCCATACCTATCTTTGAGAGGCTACAGGGCATTTATGGTAACCTTCCCATCTTTCCTTCCTTATCGTGCGACATTGATTCAGCTTGAAGTGTAACTCTTGAATTCCTTCTACGCATTCGTATGCGCATTTGAGCACTCGGTATCAGTTGTACATCGATGACTTGTGATTCCATGGATAAAGTGCGAGAAGTGATCTCGGTGTGCCGATGATGGGCCAGTCTGGAGAACTTGAGGTTGGGGTTTGACTGTAGCTTGAGCACATGGATCTCGGATGTGTGAGCACGTGTTTTTGGTCTTATAAGTCCGGTAGTGTCCCTATTAGTGGAAATTGTGGCTCGACGACTGGTTGGATGGCTATATAACGAGTATGATGTGACTGAAGGAAGTGTTCAGATGAATTGAATTTGACGAGAAGAGTTTTCTTGTGATGTGAAAAAGGACTACTTGGTGCTTGACATCTGTCTTGATTTGACGTATAGTCTCGAGTTATGAGTGTATTGGAGGATCTTTCATGTTGTTTAACTGTGGAACGAACTAGGTTCTCATGCCTTGTTGGTGAATTCAGATTCAGGAAGATTAAGTGATTACGTAGTAGTTGTGGCTGTGAGAGGTATAAATAGATGTTAGTTTGAGGCTAAGTATGTGTGTTATAACATGCGAGGTAATATACAGATGTGTGATTTTTATGATGTTGTGTGGAGGCTTTCTTTTCTACTAGTAGGTTATATGTGTTGCAATTTGAGTTTTGACCGCTTGTGGAAGTTCGCTTAATTGTCATGAGGATGAATGCAGAATCTGCAGATGATTTGAGGTATTAGATGGTTTGTGTTAGAAGAGCTCATGAAGGATTTAGTTGAATCTCACTACGATATTATGGCAGTAATAAAGTGTGGGTATTATGAGTTATTGTGTGTTTTGATCTATGGCTTTGAGCCAATTGGGGGAGTCTGTTATCGACGAGTTGATTGCACGATTATGTCTTTTATTGGTCTAGGTTTCAGGTATACTTGTGAATCAATTATGACTTGCAGAGGTTGAGTTTGAGGATGAATCGAGTAAGGACATTTCTGGATACGGGTTTTATTACACTTTATGGGTATATGGGAATCATGAAATGATTGAGTGGTTATTCATGAAGGATGTAGTACGCAATTTACCGGTTCTTAAGAGTGTGGATTACTTCTTTGGGTTGATTTGTGCTAATGGCGCACAAGTCGTTTGGTCTTCTTGGTCGGTTTAATTAAGATTGGAGTAGAGTGGATGACTCTCGAGAATGGTTCCAATTAATTCAAGATTTATATGTAGCAAATGGGAATTTTAAGGATTTGTATATGGCTAAAAACTGAGATTTACATTGGATGGTATCGAGACTTTTGGAATTTTTATATCATTATGGATTATACATTTCAGCATTCAGGAAGGTGAAGGAAACAAATTTAGATTCGCATATGATCTCTTCAGAGTGGGCATCTTTGTTGTGGTACTTTTGGGGTGCTTAAGAGAGAAATCAGCGGCTTACGAGCCTTAGGGCGGTGTGGTTTTATGCTAGGATCTCGTGGGGTGAGGTTTTGATAAGGATCATGGTATTCTGACAAGGAGAAGTGTCAACTTGAGGTTAATTTAGAAGGAACTAGGAGAAATACGGCAGCTTGGTAATAGGTTGTATCATCATGGTACTGGACATGATTGTCTCTCTTGGTTCTTATGACGTGGTGAGTCTCTACAGGTGCTTCATGGAAATGCTCTTGGAGTTTGGAGACCTGCGTGGCTTGTATGAGTTAGAGAGATTTAGTTTTGATGGATTGATTATGTGCAAATGGGTTTCAAAGTGTTCTCGATAATTACTACCATGGTTCGAGGTGTACATTTCCTACCGTTGTGTGGAACATGTTTTGTATTGTGATTTTCTCCTGGATGAGATAATGTAAGGTTTCTGAATGATCGGGTACGTATTCTGCTTGGGACTCAAAGTTGATTATGAGGTTATTATACCCTTCACATGATGCCATAATTGGTGTGGTGTGCTGTATAGGATTGAGATTACATGTGCAAGATCACGATTCAGTTTTTAAAGGAAGATCCTGAATTCTTAGGCATTATTGACGGTTTCAAATGACTAGGTAGATGATATTACTATTTGGTATTTCTTGAGGAGTGTGTACATTTTTGAAGGCGCGTTGTGTTTTGATTTATGGATAATTCATTGGTATTGTGGTACTGTCCTGGTTGATCGACTACTGATATTCAAATTTTGCTATATGGCACGGGAAAATTATAGGAGTATTCCTCGTGGGATAATCATGTATGAGAGATATGTTAGACATTTGGGCGGTGGAGTTGGGATCGAATATGGTGATTCGTGTTTCTATGGATTTGGAGATTGTGAGTTCTCAGGAGAAAATTGTTTCATGGTTGTGGACTGTGAAGTTGTGGCCGAAGCTAGCCGGATGATAGTATGTGTTATGATTGAGTCATTGTGGACTTTCAGAGGGTTATTTATCTATGTGTGGGTGACTAGAGTTGATTTTAGGGTCCATTGGTAGGCCCGATTAGGATGTGTATTCTACACCGGGTCGGGTTGGTTGACTTTGTACTGCTATTGTTGAGGGGTGTGCCATTCATTTGGATTTGAGTTTGTTCGTGTTCGGATATGTTCCATGAGTTACTCTTCTATGCTACGAGGGGTTGTGATTCGTTGGTTATGTACACACATGGTGCGGTTCTATTTTTGTCTTATAGCAGAATTTGAGTGATATGGGTATTTGGGTGTTGCATGATTTATTGCGCATTGGTTATGTTTTTTCGGGCTTGTGTAGCATTGTGTCATTTTCATCTCTGTGGTTATGGTAATGTACTATGGGGACTCGATGTCGAATTGCACGTGGTTATTGATTTTGAGCAGGGTGGCTTGAGGTATATAATATGAACCAGTGTTAGGATAGGGTCACACATTGCAGCGGAGTTTATGTTGAGGTATAGTCCTATGTGTTAGGTTCGTGTGTTTTGGTTCTACAGTGTGTGATGGGTTCTTAGCATTGCATTTTGGTGGTACCCGTTAAGCTTGCGGGACGGTTCTCTTGTTTGAGTCATTTTTCATGTTTGAGTACATTTGAATTGTTGCGTATTGGTGCACGGATTGCACGATTTGTGGCTTAATGTTGTATTGGTATGGAATGTCTGTAGAGTAGTTGGTATTTGATAAGAGGAAGTCTTCAGGCCTAGATTGGGTGTTATAGGATAAGATTGCGATATTTTTGGAAGGATAATATCGGTAGGTCGTTTAGAGATTTGGCTATAGTTCTTGTCAAAGGAGGAAGAGTTCCATTATTTATGGATCTGGCGAGTAGTGATGAGTTTCCAGGTGTTTCTTTCATCATTGGCGGAATATGAATATTTTTGAACGAAATTCGGTTTGATATGAGGTTATTACCAGAATTGGGTTGTTTTGGGCAAATGTTGTGATTAGAAATCATTGCTATGAGTATTTGAGTTATGTTGTATATCATGTGATTACATCTTGGGTTATGGATATGGATTGATACATCTTTTTCAAACGTATACAGAGTGTTGATGCGAGATTTTGATCTTATAGAATATTCCAGATGTTGGAAATTTTATTCTAAGGCTTATGGGCTAGGTTGAATTAAGAAATTTCAATTATATTGTGTTATCAAACCTATATGGGATAGGGTGACGTGGGATCACCCCCGAGTATGTGCATAGTAAGGTTACATGGCGATTTGATGGCTTTGGAACGACTCTTGGACATTCGAGGACGAATGTATATTTAAGTGGCGGAGGATGTAACGACCCGACATGTCGTTTTGAGCATTTGCACTTTGCTCGGTAGTTTACATGCATGAGTAGCTCCGTATGATGTATTATGAATTATTTGAATCATCGGTTTTTGTTTTCAGGTTATTTGGAAACGAATTGGAAGAATAGATTTCATTGTTGAAGCATTAAATTGGGAGAGTTGACCAAGTTTGACTTTTTATAAATTTGACCCCGGAATGAAGTTTTGATGGTTCTGGTACGTCCGGATGGTGATTTTGGACTTGGGCATATGCCGGGACTTGCATTTGGATATTTCTAGAATGTTTTGGCACAAATTGGCGAAAATTGAAATTTGAAGGTTTGGAAAGTTCAAAAGTTTAATAGAGAGTTGACTTTTTTATATCGATTCAAATTTTGGTTCTGAGAATTGGAATAACTTCGTTATGTCTTTTGGGACTACTGTGCAAAATTTAGGTTCATTTCGGATGATTTGCTATGTTTAGGCACGAGTTATTGAAGTTGAAAAATTCAAAGTTCATAGATTTCAATTTGAGGTGCGATTCATCATTTTGTTGTTGTTATTTGTGATTTGAGGCCTCAAGAAAGTCTGTATTACGATATGGGACTTTTTGGGATGTTCAGACGTGGTCCCGAGGGGCTCGGGCATGTTGTAAATTGATTTCGGGCTATTTTCCTTCATATTTGCATTGCTGGTTTTGCAGAATTCTAGGCTTATGGTTTCCTTAATCGCGATCGCGGAGAATAAATCACGATCGCGTAGGTTTGTTAGATGGCTTAGTAGGATTGTTCATCGCGTTCGCAGGTCAGGAGTCTAGTCCACGGAGGTTGAGGCATTTGTTAAGTGTGTTCACGAGCCTGGTGATGCGTTCTCATAGTTTGAAGGAAGGCATGAGGATGTCAGGCGTTTGTTCTTCGCGATCGAGAAATGTGGTATGCGATTGCGTAGCTGTAGGAGTTTTGTTCATCACGTTCGCGTCTTTGATGCTGCGTTCGCGAAAGAGAAATTTCAGCTGGTGAGCATTTGTTCTATGCGAACACGTGGAATTGTGCGCGTTCACAAAGTGTAATAGCTGGGCAGATTCTATTAAATCTCATTTCGGGTGTTTCAACCATTTTATCATGTTTGGAGATATGGGGCTCGGATTGAGTCAATTCTTAAAAGAAATTTTCACCATATGAATTGGGGTAAGTGTTCTCTACTCGGTTTTGACTATATTTCATGAATTTATCTTCGATTCTAGCTTTCGGTTGATGATTTTCAAAGAGGAAATTGGGGGGTTTGTCCTAAAGTTTCATGATGTGAATTTTCGAGTTTGGTACACTGATTTGGAGTCGGATTTGAGTGAAACTAGTATGGTTGGACTCATAATTGAATGGGTTGTATGATTTGGTAAATTTTGTTGGGTCTTGAGGTGTGGGCCCGAGTTGGACTTTTTGGCCGATTTTGGGCTTTTGATTCAAGATTTGACCTTTTTTGTTTGGGATTGGTTCCTTTAGCATTGTTTGATGTATTTGAGTTATTTTTGGTTAGTTTCGAGTCGTTGAGAGGTCGGGACGCGTGAGATGGTATTTTTACAGCATCGCTTGGCTTGCTCGGTATTGGAATTGGCTCGTTCCAGGTAAGTAACATTTCTAAACTTGGTGCTGCTTCAGCTCACTGAGGACATAACCCTTGATAGGAGGGTGTGAAGGTCGAGGATTAAGGTAGAATGTTAGTGGGTAGTTTTTAGTGTCTCACCGATAGTCTTAGTAGCTTGCATGTCCCTTCATATTCTTTGAATTCTATTGCATATCTGGTTTTGTTCGCCTCAGGTATTGTATTCCTTATTGCTATTATTTTGTACTACTTATCCTTTATCTCTCCTTTTTTCTTTCTCTTCCTTCTTTCTTCCTTTCTTGCTTTCCCTTTATTCTTACCCTTTTGCAATTATTTGGTACTACTTATCCTTTATCTCTCCCTTTTCCCTTCTTTCTTCCTTTTTTGCTTTCCCCTTATTCTTACCCTTCCTAAGCCGAGGATCTATTGGAAATAACCTCTTTTACTGCATCAGGTAGGGGTAAGGTCTGTGTACAGACTACCCTCCCAAGATCCCACCTGTTGGAAACATACTGGGTTTGTTGTTGTTGTTCTTGTTAGTGCTGAGGTTATGAAACCCCGAATTACGTGTTATGTGATTGATGTTGAGGTGACACACATACTAGGTGATGGGCGTGTACACGTGCACCGTGTAAATTGAAATTATGTTATTTCTGTAGTACTGTGTAGTTACCTGATCTTACTTGTAACCATGAAATTATTACGTATTTGAGCTATTGAGTTGTGATCCATGTTAGAAACCATGTCTATGCTACATGTTTATTTGTTGGGACCCACTAAGGTCATTTCTGTTGTTGAGTTATCTTCTTTCATTGCATTACATACTAAGTCATATGCATTCATATGCATATCATATCTCAATCTCGGTTGTTATTTACTGATACATCATATCATCATTTTCGGGCTAGTTTCTTGACATTGTGAGCCCGTGAGAGAGAGATTGGGGAGGTTGATGACTGAGTGAGGCCGAGGTCCTGAGTGTGAGTGATATTATGGGATCGGGCTGCATGCAACAACATGTTATACTGATTATATTATGCGATCGGGCTGCATGCCGCAACATGTTTTATTGATTTGTGCCATGACTGGCTTGATATAGTGTTTGGGTTTAAGGAGCCCCTCCGGAGTCTGCACACACCCCTAGTGAGCGCGGCTGATTATATTGAGGGATGGATCTTCCCTGGACATGGATCTTGTCCGAAGCATTTATACACCTGGGGATGGATCTTCCCCAGGGGCTGGATTTGGCCCTACTCAGTATTGAGTGACTTATGGTCAGTTGATGTATATATTCCGGGATGGATCTTCCCCACGGGCTGGATTTGGCCCTACTTAGTACTGAGTGACTGATGGTCAGTTGATTTATAGATTCCAGGATGGATCTTCCATTGGCCAGATTGACCATATACCGTACTGAGTGGTTGAGCATGATGAGTGAAAAGTGTGAGACAGTGAGATTGAGTACTCTGAGAGTGTGAGACTGTGAGTACATGAGTTCATCACTGAGGTACATGGCATTAACATGCACATATGACATACAGGCATAGAGATGCATTCACTCCTCATGTTGTACGGTTTCACGTCATTCATGGCTTCTCACACATATTGACATATGAGCATAGTGATATATGTTACACTGGCTACCTAAAAAGAAAAATTGAACATCTTATTTATTGTTGAAAGGATTTTTGGGAAAAACTATTGTTTTCAAATTTACTCAAATTTTTCGTCGATTTCGGTAAAGGATTTGGGTTTTCACTGATATACTTAAAAAGCGGAACTATTATTTGGGATACTATGAATAGGTTGAGCATTTTATCTCTGATTTACTTCTTTTATTACTTGCTTTACGTTGTTATGAATTGTTGTTGGATAGTGGTGCTGACCCGATCTTTGTTCTAGCTCGTCTTTACTTTCAACCTACGGTTTGGTTTGTTACTTATTGAGTACACGGGGTAAGTTGTACTCATACAACACTTCTGCACCTTGTGTGCAGATGTTGGCTGCTGACGTTGCTGAGATCGACGAGAGTTGGATTTGATAATGTACCTGCGTTCCGGTTGTAGTTTCCTCTTGTTCACCGTAGCCTTAGAATATATAAATCAGTTTATGTACTTTTTGAACAGATAATGTATTTATTTCATACAGCTTTGTAAATTCTAGTTTTAGAAGCTCATGATTTGTACTACCAGTTCTTGGGGATGTATAAGATTCAGTTAACTTTTCTATTTAATTGTTTAATTAATTTCACTGGAATTGGATAATTGTTAATTGGATCACCTAGCGGGCCGAGTTAGGTTCTATCACGACTAGTTGGACTTTGGGTCGTGACATACACATAAAATAGGTACAATTAACTGATGTACATTCAATCAATAGCAACAAACATGTAGTTGAACAAGTAGAGAAATCCAACGACTCAATTATATAAAAACATAACAAGAATTCATGCTCCAAAAGGTTCCATCAAAACCCTAGATAACAAATTAGCTATCCATAATAGTATGTAAAACTACAATACTAGAATTCATAACATTTAATGGAAATAGAGGAAGAAAGAGGGAAAACGTGAAGTTAAATCCTTCTCCTTCTTTCTCCTAGCGTGTTCTTGCCTCCCCAAAATAGTGTCTCCCTTCAAAATCATGTTTTACGATGTATTTATAGCGATTACGGTTTGTATGGGTTGGATTTTCCTTCTCATATTTCGGATTCGAAAAGCTGATTTTTTCTGCTCCAGTCCCGGTCTGGCGAAGTGAACCTCGCTTCGCTGTTCGGGGCTTTTCTCTTCAGCTCTTTTCTCACCATTTTTTCTTCTATTTGATCATTTTCCACATAAGTTCGTTCCTACACATAAGAAACACGTAATGAGCATCTTTTCACTTCTAAAGCGGTGTGAACTCCCGCAACTCACACAAGAATTAACACACAAAACACTCAAAACATGCACTTTTTATCCTTTATCACCACCCCACACTTAAAATCTTGCTCGTCCTCGAGCAAAAACTAAGTGCGTAGGCAATAAATACCTTTCAAACATACTCAAGCATCACACCAATGACAATTGTTTATATCAACGCTTAAAACCCAACATATGCACTTTTCATACATTTTCTCAAGTTTTTAACTCATGCCAAGATTATATAAAATATTCATATGGCTCTTTTTATCATCCTCGCCTCAAAACTTGACTCTAATATATTCCTTTTTATGACTCGCTTGTTGTGCCAACTCAAAAATCAAGGTCTCTACCAATCTTTTGCAAATCAGGTGCATTTAGGCCCTTCTTTATTAAGCACGTCAACATATAGATACTTACTAGCCCAGACAAAGATATAGGAGGTGTTAATTTTTTTCACTCTCCTTAATTTGGTATTTCTAGCTAGTACTTTTTTCGTGTACAAGTGGACCTTGTTGGCCTTTCTACGGTTCTACTAAAAAGCTAACCAATCTCTTTCTTTACTCTTCTGGCTACTTAAGTGCTTCCAGAGGTAAAGGTTTAACAAGATTTGATTAAGAACAAAACGGGTTTGGCTTGTAATGTGGTTGCAAAAGAAAAGGTCTACAGGCTCGAAAGGGATGACTACGCATAATATTAGAACTAGTAGGCAAATAGGCTAAATGGTCAATCAAAGAAAGCACATATTACCTCCTAAACTAACAAGACTTAATCATTTCTCTTTGACTCACACACGGGAAAAGTTCTAGACTAGAAAGGATGACACATAGTACACCAAAATCTCACCCCACACAACGCACATGACTCACTCAGGATGGCTCGGACCCCACTCTCAAGTTAAAGTAACTAGCACAGTCATCATAAAATTTAAGCACACAGAAACTAATCACAAGAGTCAAAAGATGAGCCTCGGTGTCAAATGAAAGCCACACATATTTTCAAGACATGTAATTACAAAGACCATGAAGAAAGTACTTAGATCAAATGCTCCAGACCTAAGCCCCGATATATATAAAACATGTCAAAATGCATAGTTACTCAAAATCTCCCAATCCATTAACAATTCAAAATGAAAAAATAAACGAATATTTTTTTCTCTGGACTTTAAACCCTCAAGAAATTTGTCTAGGAAGTCCATCGTTGGGAAACGTCCAAAAAATTTTGAAACTTTTACCTACAAGAAAAAAATTTACTACCCGGTTCAAAGAGTCATCCCCTGGAAAAGAACCATGTCTATAAGAAAAACCAAGAGGGAATATTTCTATCTAACCTTTTTTTCCAACACACATAAAATAACACAACTTAAATAGCATAGGAACATGCAAACAGACTCTTCACCCCACACTTAAAATTGTGCATTGTTTCCAATGCATGCATACAACAGGGTAAAAGAAACTCCGTGGTAGGTCAAAGACCGAATCATTAGCAGCTCATGGGGTACTCAGACTTCTCCCAGACTTGATTTTTTGTGCAGGCACCCCACACTTAGTTCTAACCATCTCACTTGCTTTTGATTTCTTCCAATAGCCTTGCTTCCATGCTCCTAGAGAAATAAAAAACAAAACTACAAAAGTAATACAATAATAGGAAAAAAAGCAGCAAAGTTGAGTTGCCTCCCAACAAGCGTTTGATTTAACGTCGCATCACGACGTAAACTTCTTGTTGCCTCCACCTTGATCTTAAACTGAACCCCAAGTTTTGCTTCAAACTTATGAATATTCTCTTGGGGCGGTACAGGCTCTTGTAAGCCAAAAGTTAAATAATTCTTTATGCATTTTTTGTCTTCCAGCTAAGGAGTGTCATCTTGCCTACATAGCTTCGAAAATTTCAGAATATAAGGCTCATCTACCTCTTCCGTTCTCTCCTTTGTATTCTCGTAAGGATCCATTCCAATTTCACCATCCGAATATAATGTAGAGAAATTTTTTGAATGAGGTCCAACGCGCACAAATACATGAACTTCATGATTTTCGACATGCTAAACACCAATCACACTAGAGTCAACTAACGTTATATCCTGAATATCCTTGGTTGATTCTAGTATTACTTCTTCAACATTGGCATCCTCAAATGTTTGTTGGTTAGAGTGTTTGTGTTCTACTTTGGACCCTTCCATTGGCACCTCAATTTCCATCTCTAATGCACACTGCTCCTGGCTACTATCCATAATATTAACATGTTGAGCATCAAATGCTTCAACTAGTTGACTCATTTGAGCCTCCAAGTTGCGAATAATTTCATCTTGCCTTTGTATTCGCAATTATGTCTCATCAGTTTTTCAACAAGGCACCTTAGCATATCCTTGATCTCTTTCACGTCATCATCCACATGTTCTTTATTCCTGTTAACCTCACAAGAAAAAGTAGAACCATCATAGTAAGGGGTTGGGGGAAGATAAGAAATATAAGCACAACCATGAAAGTTACAATCTTGACCACCACACCTATCACACACCTTTCACACATAAGATTGAGTTTGTGCACAATACTCGCTCCCGGGAATATTTTGACAATTTGCTGACAATTTGCCACATGTGGTTTCCTCCAAAATATACATAACGAAGATCAATAGTATAAGTAGGAACATCAAAACTCCCATAATTCCATGATGCCATGTTTCTCAAATTAACAAGTAAAAGTAAAAAAAGAAAAAGAAAAATCAAATACTAAAAAATAAAATAAAAGTTCAAACTTGAAACCTAGCAATATTTACAACTACAATTACACCGTTAGTTCCCCATCAACGGCGCCAAAATTTGATCGCGCCCACCTATGCCTTATAAAAAGGACTAAGCAGACACTGCAAATATAATCAGGTCTAAGAGTCCGGAGTCGAATCCCATAAGAACTAAAAATTAGCT
The DNA here is from genome assembly GCA_005239495.1 of Nicotiana undulata. NCBI lineage: Eukaryota > Viridiplantae > Streptophyta > Magnoliopsida > Solanales > Solanaceae > Nicotiana > Nicotiana undulata. Next base: position 16,584 of record ML255447.1, read on the forward strand.
ACAACTATATACTATCAGTAAGAAGATAAACTCGAACAATTCCTAAGTTATAAATATAAAGATTCTTAATGTAAACTAAGTAACTAACAAATTAAAGGAGTGAATTAACAACTAAAGTTACTAAGGGTTGGAGACAAGATTAAGAAGGTCTTGAGTTATGATTTTTTCAATTATCGGAATCCTTCTCGTTTGTCTTCTATAATTTCGCCTAATTATTCTCTACCGATAGTGAGTACTTTGGTTGTCGTAATTCTCGCTCGAGCAACTATCACAATTATTTTAAAGCAAATATACCACTAGGTTGATGTGCTTTTATTAATAATCAAAATAAATCAACAATGAATTTGGAGGTCTCATAAAATGAAAGTGCGTAAAAATGAAAGTACATGAAGCCTAATATCAAAGTCATGTGTAAAACACTGATTTGATAGTACAAAAAGAACTAAGAACCATGATCCTTGAAAAGACCTATTTGCACATGACTCGTAATTTTTTTTTGAATAACGGTCTCTCATTGCTTTCTATTGTGGGCATTTGCACTTGATATCTTGAGGATTAGGAAACTCCACGTGATCTCTTTGAAATAAATCTAAGCTTGACAAGTATTGCTTTGTAAGCCGATTACACGCAAAGCCTTCCAGAATGCAAGTCCTGGTTAAGATAGTAATGGTGTTGTAGCGACTTTGGCTCCTTGTTACGAGTTCATGCCTGCTCTTTCTTGCTGTGATCCTATTGTTGGTAGCTTCCTCATGTGTGGTAGATGTCCATTATAGCTGGTAGCTCCTCCAAATAATGCTAAAATGATCCACATAAAGCTGAGAAGTCCCATGGTCATATCTGATCTAAGCAGAAGAAATAGTTGCACATCAAACTGATCATAGTTACTTGATGTGCTCTGCTGGTTGTTGATACCCAATTTTTTCTCAAATTATTTTTCAAATTTTTGCATATATACCTTCAAAGTCACTCTCTACAGTAATTGATACTTTTCCATAATTTTCCGTATTTTTATCAAATTATTTTCCTATTTATTTAATATTTTATGTTCCATAATTATGCATAAATGATGTTATAAGTAATTTCAAATCATTTTCTTACTCAATATGTTATTTATATCCTATTTTTAATTCCCTTAGGATTTAATTATTTCATAAATTAGCCAATATTGGCATTATTTAGTTAATTTCAGCAATTTTTGCAATAATAGCACAAATATGCATTTATACCATTTTTAAAAAATAAATAACTAATCATTTTTATATTTTTTATAGTAGTTAATTATCCTAATTTCATTTATTTGGTTTTAATTTTTTTTTACACAATTATCAGCTATTTCATTAATTAATTATCCTATTTAAGTTGGGTATTTAACACTTGGCCTATTCTTATTTTAAATTCTAGCCACTTCCACCCCAAATCCTAACAGGCTGTGATGGCGCCTATCGTGGAACTAGGCTAGCCAACCATCACTTTACTACGCATTTATTCAATTATAACAGTTCACAATTTAATAATAAGCATGTAACCAAGCATAGAATAGTGTAATTTAGTCTTAGCGTCCCAATAATAGTCTAAACAAAACTCCCAAGAATTGGAGTCAATATCATGAGCATCTAAGAATAAATAAATCTAACTCTCCTAAAACTATAATATAAGTCTCTGAATCAAATGCTAAAACTAAATAAGGAAGGGAAATGGAGAAGCTGTGAACGCTGGACAGCTACCTCGAAATTCCGTGAAATCTACTAACGAACAAGCAAGAACAGCTACTACTCCAGACCGTCACCTGAATTTGTGCACAAAGGCACAATGAGTCTTTATGAGTACGCCAACTCAGTAGTAATGAAAATAAATCACAGTATGAGAAATATAAAACACGCAGTACAGATACACAATTTCACAAAAGCCAGTAAAACACCAAGTCACCAGGTAGTATTCAGAAAATACATAAGTTCGTAATCATTTTCCAGAAATCCTTTGAACCAAGTGTAATATCAGAATATCTCAGTAAAATTCTCAGTAAAAACCAGTTTGAAAACGAACTAAATCATAGTTCGAAAACTCAGTAAAAANAGCATAAGCCCCGCGGGCATCACTCATTAGGTACATGTGCTCACTGGGGGTGTGTACAGACTTTGGAGGGGCTCCTACAGCCCAAGCGCTATAATAAGCCACAACATGGCATAAATCACACACAATATAGGCCCGCACCTCATTCATATTATATCATAGGCCAGCAGCCTCACTCATATCATAACATCCTCACAATATGGGCCAGCAGCCTCACTCAGTCATACACTCTCAATTTTCCCTTCAGTCTATGAATATACCGGGTTCTCGACCCAAAAACAGCGTTTCATTTTCAAGAAGTAGTATCAAAATACTTTGAGTGTCCAAAACATTTCACAGAAAAGACTGAGTGAAAAATCATAACATATCAGTGAGGAAAATAGCAAAAACATCCCCCAAGGGGTAAACTGATCGGCAATAGGCCCCAAACATGGCTTACAGCCCAAATCATATCAAGATATAACGATACTATTAAGCATAGGCTTGAAAATCGGTTTCGCAACTCAATAGTTGCCTAAGTAAGGAATATATCTCCAAAGTTTCAACCTTTGCATTTCAAAACCCGTGAAAGGGTGCATAGTCCGGGGTTTCATACCCTGAGGACAAGATTTAAAGACATTACTTACCTTAAACTAGCCCGGAAACTATTCCGCAATACACTTGCCTGTCGTATCCACCTCTGAATGCTCCAAATCTACCAACTTCAGATTTTATCATCAATATGTGCTTAAGGAACAATTTCCAATCGAAAGATATCAAATTTAACCCAAAAATCCGAAACCGGTCAAAACCCAACCCCCGGGCCGGCGTCCTGAAACTCAGAAATGTTTATACAAAAGTATTCTTCGTCATCTCACGAGTCAGTACATATAAACAACACCAAAATCGGAGTTCGTTTGACCCCTCAAATCGACTCCTAAAGGTCTCATAATCTCAAACCCTAAAACCCAATTTTTCTACTGATTTTCCATGAATTTACACTGGTTTTATGCTCTATAATCATCCATAATCGAGTTTTAATGATCAAAACACTTACCTCTCTGAAGAACAAGGATTTCCTTTTCAAATTTCGCCTCAAGAGCTCTTTGTCCGTACAAAAATGGTGTAAAAAAGGTCTAGGTCGCGGAAGGGTTTATTTAAATATGCCCAGTGATTTACTCTCCGCGATCGTGGTCATACACACGCGATCGCACAATACAAATTTTTCCCCTTCTCCGCGATCGCAGGTCCTTTCATGCGATCCCACAGTGTATTTTTCCGGACAGCCCCACGCGCCGAAATTCCCTTGTGCGATCGCACCCACACCTACGCGATCGCACTGCTTTATTTCCCTTTACTCTGCGATCGCATCTCTACACCTGCGATCGCACAGAGTATTTTTAACCTGCGCCAATTTTACTCTCCACGATCACAGCCCCTCAGGTGCGATAGCACTGAGCAATATTTCCAACAGCCCTCTCCAACCCTTTCGGATAGCCTCTAGTATAATGGTCATAACGTTTTGTACGAAATTCCAAATCACAATTGGTTTAACTTTCTGAAACTTAGACACCAGGATCTACAACTTTCATTTTTGCATCATCTTCAAATTCCTTATAGATTGTGAGTTATAAGCTTCCGAAGTCGGGGCAGTGCAGCAGAAAATTTACTCTGTGCGATCGTAGGAGGCCTTGTGCGATCGCACACCACAACTAGATTTTTCCAAATTTTCTCTGTGCTAACGCATCCAAATCAATGCTATCGCACTGTACACCCCTGAAGCCAATAACCAGCAACTAGAAATGGCCTAAAAATGACCCGAAACCACCCGAAACTCACCCGAGATCATCGAGACCTCAACCAAAACATACCAACACATCCCATAACATCACACAAACTTAGTCGAGCCTTCGAATTACCAAAAACAACGCAAAAACTCTAAAATCACATTGAATTCACGCCTATGAACTTTCAAATTTCTAAATTCCACCGACGATGCCGAACTATCCAAAACACATCTGATTGACCTAAAATTTTGCACACATATCCAAAATGACATTACGAACCTGTACCAACTTCCGGAATTCCATTCCGGCCCCGATAGCCTATTTTCCACTGCCAACCGGAAATCGCCAAAAACTAACTTTCGCCAATTCAAGCCTAATTCTACACCAGACATCACAAAAATATTTCGAACACACTCCTAAGTCCCAAATCACCTAACGAAGCTATCCGAGCCATAAAATCCGCATTCCGAGGTCGTTTACCAATAAGTCAACTCTTAGTTGACTTTTTCTATTTTAAGGCTAAATTCTCACCACAACCATTCCGATTCCGAGCCTACCAACTCTAACACATCAAGAACAGTATAAACAACCTATGACAAGTCAATTACAGTAATTTTTAATGCAAGTTCTACGTAACGACCGGCCAGGTAGTTACATTCTTCCCCACTTAAACATACGTTCGTCCTCGAACGTACCCAGAGTTGTTCCAAACACCACCAAAATTGATGTTTAACCTACCATGCACATATTCGAAGGTGATTCCACGTCACCTTACCCCATATAGGTCTAATAGCACAACACAGTTGAAATTTCGAAGTCCGATCCTAACCCATAAACCTTAGAACTAAATTTCCACTTCTGAAATGATTTACAAGTTCTAATCCGACAACTATAAGCTGAAATAGTCTGAACACGCTGTATCAAGCCATATCCGCAACACAAGATGAAATCACATAATATACTGCATGACTCAACAGTCATAGTGATGACTCTTAATCCCAATCACTGCTCATAACAACCCAATACCGGTAAATATCCTCTTAGCAAACAAAACCTCGCTTAAACAACTTCATATGGTGCCGTTGATGAAAGAAACATGTAGAAACCAGCAATCATTCGTCCGATCAGCGTCAATACCATCCAGAGCCATAACTTGTGCAACTCGTGCACTCAATAACAACATCCCAAGAACTCAATTCATAAAATAGAGAAGACTCACACGAGAGGACTATCCTATCATTACTCTTGCCATTACCACATCATGCTAAAAGCCTGATACACATCGTGAAACCATATCACACAATTCCTATACCAAGGATCATCCCTCTACTTAACTCTGCTACAAAGCGTGATCCCATCCAACCGCTGGACCACATGAAATACTCCAAGCCACCCTGCTCAAAATCCATAACCATACGAAATTCGACATCAATTACTCAAAGTGCATTGCCATAACCACGGGGAAATCAGACGATACCATGCCACCCTAACCAGAAAGAACATAACCAATATGTCTCAATCCTGCAACAGCTACTTACTTGCCTTACTCAAATCTCACTATAAAGCCCCGATAGAACTACACGTTATGCACATATATAACCAACGATCACAACTCCTCAAAACGCCGAAAGGTAACTCATACATCACTCTAAAACACGAATAAGCTCAGTGACAATCAAATGGTACATCCCTCAACAATAGCAATTCGGAGTCAACAATTCCGACTCGGTGCAGACCACACACCCATACTGGCCTACCAATAACCTCTAAGTCAACTCTGGTCACCCACAACAGGTAGATAACTCTTTGAACGTTCATAATGATTGAATCATGACATATACTAACACCTAACTAGCTTTGCTCGCATCCTCGTAGTTCACAACTACAAAAATAATCTATTTATGAAAACTCCCCGTCTCAAAATCCATGAGGCGCACCAATTGCCATATCTGATCCCAATTCCACCACTCAAACATATAACACGTCTCTAATACTCAATCATTCCACGAGGATACTTCTATAATTCTTCTGTCCCACCAACAAACTTGAATATTGGCAGGCGATCCCACAAGAGAGCGCCGTAACATCAATGATGCGCCCTTACTCAAACACATTGCCTTAAACACATTGTCCTTTATGAATGTATACTCTCATCCAGCCACCCAATAGTGGTATCCTTTACCTAATCATCTGAAACTGCCAGTTTTGACCTTTCTTCCAGAACTGAACCGTGACCTCAGATATGCCACTCTCCACTATACACAAAATACCGCATACGCCATGCAATCCTATGATAAATATGAGAACTTCATTCTTCCTTCATAGACACAAACAACTATGTACCCAACTAACCAAGAACTTTCCATTTATCCCATTTAGAAGAAAAATCAATATACATCACATGGCCCTCACGCCAGTAGAAAATATACATCTCTAACCGTGGTAGAAATCATCAAGAACTCCCGAATCACATTTGTACCACACCAAACCCGTCAGGACTGAATCCTTCTAACTCAACCAAGCTACGCATGTCACCAAATTCCAAGAGAATTGCTAAGAAACACCTGTAACAACTCATTACCTTATAAACACCCAAAGAACTAACCATATCCCTTATCATGCCGATCCGACGTACTACCAAGTTGTCCTATTTTTCCAAGTTCCTTCTAACTTACCTTCGAATTGATACTTCTTCTTTCCATAATACCGTAATTCTCAATCCCGACTCACCGCACGAAACTCGAGCATAAAAATATACCGTCTAAGGCTCATAAGCCGCTGGATACTCCCTCAATTATCCCGAAATGCACCACATTAGAAATACTTACCGTGAAGAGACTTCCTGCGAATTTAAAGTCATTACCTTCACTTTCCTGATATTGGTGGTTAGAATCCATGATAATGCAAATACACCACAAGCCTTGACACCTTCCCCGCAAATCTCATTCTAGCCCTTCTCACACCTTGAAGGTCCTCGATCGCTACATATAACCCTGAATCCGTATGAACCATTCTCGAACGTCATTTACTCTACGCAATTTCAATTACACTAACCAAGTAGACAGAACAGCCTGACCCCGCTTTCAATTCCCATACTAGGGAAGTAATCCACCCCTTTGAAGCAACAAGCACACTCATACATTGCCCACTCTACACTTAACAGCACGACTCCATAATTCAATGAATTCCACTATCCGTAAGGTACATTATAACTTGTATCGAAGAAATTTCCATCACTCGAGTCGTTCCCAGACTCCACCTCTGCAGGTCATAACTGATTCACCAACATACCTTGAACCGAAACCAGTACAACACGTAATCGTGTAATCAACTTATCATTAGCGAACTCCCTCACTTGGCTCAAAGCCAAAGATCAAGACAAACAATAACTCACGATGCCCATACACTAACACTGCCGCCATATTGTGGTGAGGTTTAACTAAATCCTCCATAAGCTTATATGACCCAAACCATCTAACCCTCAAATCGTATGCAAATCTTGTATTCACCATAATAATGGTCATGCCAACTCCCACAAGCGAGCTAAACTCGAATTACAACATACATCATCTACTGGTAGAAAAGAACTTGCCACAGATAAATATAAGGGTCACACACCTCAAGACAACCCGTAGGAAATACCCCTGCCTGCTTAACCTCAAAATGATATCTCCCTACGCACTCCGAAAATCATAGCTATCACGCAATCACTATACCTTCCTACATTAGAACACAACCACTGCCTACCCTCGAGACATCCTATTAAGCAGTATAAAAACCTGAAGCTGATGGCAATACTTACACTGGGGCTGTGGTCAAGGAATTCTTGAGCTTCTGGAAGCTCTACTCACACTCGTCTGACCACATAGATACCTTCACTGGACACCACTTGTCCCAAGAATGCTACTGAACTGACCCAAAAATTCACACTTGGAGAACTTCGCACAAAGCTTCGCCTCCCTATATCCTTGTAATACCATCATCAAATGCTGAGTATGCTACCCCTGGCTACAAGAGTACGCCAGGATGCCATCAATAAATACGATAACAAAAGAGTGAAATCACTGCCTGAATACACCTCTAATCAAATACATGAACGCTACTGGAGCATTGGTCAGCTCAAAAGACATCACAGGAACTCAGAACATAAATGGAAAACCCACTTCACTCCACAACTAAATTACACGAGAGGCTCTTCAATACTCATAACTCGAAGCCATATTCAAACTCAATACAGAAGTCAAATAATCAATGATTCTTGCCACATCTCTCGCCAACTCATTTTGGTCACAATAAAACAACCTGAATACATCTAACTATCCGATCACACTCACCATATAGTCATCTAGTAACAAAGTTCCATCAATAAGGACACAAACAGACATATAAGTCCCCAACACATGTGCTCACCCAAATGAAATCTCAACACTCAAGCCACAGACAAAATTCGGCCTCAAGTCCTTCCGACTGGCCCATTATTAACATGTTAAAAATCACATCTCACCCATGGAAGTCACAAGTCGCCAACGCACAACTGATACCAAGCGCCCGCGTGCGTATTCGAATACATGAAAGGAATTCAAAGAGTTACGCTTTTGGATGAATAAATGGATTCGCACGATAAGAATTCAAGAATGTGGAATGTTTCCTAAGGGTTCTGCAGCCTCTCGAAGATAAGTACAGACGTCTCGATCCGCAAGACTCTACTAAACCTACTCATGACAGTTGACTCATATGCAACCTAGAGCTCTGATACCAACTTGTCACGACCCCAAATCCTAACAGGCCGTGATGGCGCCTATCGTGGAACTAGGCTAGCCAACCATCACTTTACTACGCATTTATTCAATTATAACAATTCACAATTTAATAATAAGCATGTAACCAAGCATAGAATAGTGTAATTTAGTCTTAGCGTCCCAATAATAGTCTAAACAAAACTCCCAAGAACTGGAGTCAATAGTCATGAGCATCTAAGAATAAATAAATCTAACTCTGCTAAAACAATAATATAAGTCTTTGAATCAAATGCTAAAACTAAATAAGGAAGGGAAATAGAGAAGCTGTGAACGTTGGACAGCTACCTCGAAATCTCGTGAAATCTACTAACGAACAAGTAAAACCCGCTACTGCTCCAGACCGTCACCTGAATCTGTGCACAAAGGCACAGGGAGTCTTTTTGAGTACGCCAACTGAGTAGTAATGAAAATAAATCACAGTCTGAGAAATAGAAAAACACGCAGTACAGATACATAATTTCACAAAAGCCAGTAAAACACCAAGTCACCAGGTAGTATTCAGAAAATACATAAGTTCCAAATCAGTTTCTAGAAATCCTTTGAACACAAGTGTAATATCATAATATCTCAGTAAAATTCTCAGTAAAAACCAGTTTGAAAACGAACTAAATCATAGTTCGAAAACTCAGTAAAAATCTTCATAAAACTGCCCCTCGGGCCATAATATTTTCTCATAACAATATCTTTCAGTATTAGCCCATCAGGCAACCTCACAATCACTCTGCCCATCAGGAAACCTCACAATCACTCTGCCCATCAGGCAACCTCACAATCACTCTGCCCATCAAGCAACCTCACAATCACTCTGCCCATCAGGCAACCTCACAATCACTCAGCATAAGCCCCGCGGGCATCACTCATTAGGTACATGCGCTCACTGGGGGTGTGTACAGACTCCGGAGGGGCTCCTACAACCCAAGCGCTATAATATGCCACAACATGGCATAAATCACACACAATATAGGCCCACAACCTCACTCATATCATATCAACCTCACAGTATAGGCAAGAATCCTCACTCATATCATAACATCCTCACAATATAGGCCAACAGCCTCACTCAGTCAGACACTCTCAATTTTCCCTTCATGCCATAAATATACTAGGTTCTCGACCCAAAAACAGTGTTTCATTTTCAACAATTAGTATCAAAATACTCTGAGTGTCAAAACAATTTCACAGAAAAGACTAAGTGAAAAATCATAACATATCAGTGAGGGAAATAGCAAAAACATCCCCCAAGGGGTAAACAGATCGGCACTAGGCCCCAAACAAGGCTTACAGCCCAAATCATATCAAGATATAACGATACTATTAAGCATAGGCTTGAAAATCGGTTTCGCAACTCAATAGTTGCCTAAGTAAAGAATATATCTCCAAAGTTTCAACCTTTGCATTTCAAAACCCGTGAAAGGGTGCATAGTCCGAGGTTTCATACCTTGAGGACAGGATTTAAAGACATTACCTACCTCAAACTAGCCCTCAAACTATTCTGCAATACTCTTGCCTCTCGTATCCACCTACGAATGCTCCAAATCTACCAAGTTCAGATTTCTATCATCAATATGTGGTTAAGGAACAATTTCCATTTGAAAGATATCAAATTTAACCCAAAAATCCGAAACCGGTCAAAACCCGACCCCTGGGCCTGCATCCTGAAACTCAGAAATTTTTATACAAAAGTGTTCTTCGTCCTCTCATGAGTCCGTACATATAAAGAACACAAAAATCGGAGTTCGTTTGACCCCTCAAATCGACCCCTAAATGTCTCATAATCTCAAGCCCTAAAACCCAATTTTTGTACTGATTTTCTATGTATTTACACTGGTTTTATGCTCTATAATCATCCATAATCGAGTTTTAATGATCAAAACACTTACCTCTATGAAGAACAAGGATTTCCCCCTTCCAATTTCACCTCAAGAGCTCTTTGTCCGTACAAAAATGGTGTAAAAAGGGTTTAGGTCGCGGAAGGGTTTATTTAAATATGCCCAGTGATTTACTCTCCACGATCGCGGTCAAACACACGCGATCGCACAATACAAATATTTCCCCTTCTCCGCGATCGCAGGTCCTTTCATGCGATCGCTTAGTATATTTTTCCGGACAGCCCCACGCGCCCAAATTACCTTGTGCGATCGCACCCACACCTACGCGATCGCACTGCTTTATTTCCCTCTACTATGCGATCGCATATCTACACCTGCGATCGCACAGAGTATTTTTCACCTGCCCCAATTTTACTCTCCGCGATCGCAGCTCCTCAAGTGCGATAGCACTGAACAATTTTTCCAAAAGCCCTCTCCAACTCTTCCGGATAGCCTCTAGTATAATAGTCATAACTTTTTGTAAAAAACTCCAAATCACAATTGGATTAACGTTCCACAAACTAGACATCAAGATCTACAACTTTCGTTTTTGGATCATCTTCAAATTCTTTATAGATTGTGAGTTATTAGCTTCCAAATTCGGGGTAGTGCAGCAGAACATTTACTCTGTGCGATCGCAAGAGGCCTTGTGCGATCGCACAACACAGCTAGATTTTTCCAAATTTTCTCTGTGCTAACGCATCCAAATCAATGCTATCACATTGTACATCCCTGAAGCCAAAAACCAGCAACTAAAAATGGCCTAAAAATGGCCCGAAACCACTCGAAACTCACCCGAGACCCTCGAGACCTCAACCAAATGAAACCAACACATCCCATAACATCGCACAAACTTAGTAGAGCCTTCGAATCACCAAAAACAACGCCAAAACACTAAAATCACATTGAATTCAAACCTATGAACTTTCAAATTTCTAAATTCCACCGACGATGCCAAGCTATCCAAAACACATCCGATTGACCTGAAATTTTGCACACATATCCAAAATGACATTACAAACCTGGTCTAACTTCCGGAATTCCATTCCGGCCCCGATAGCCTATTTTCCACTGCCAACCGGAAATAGCCAAAAACTAACTTTTGCCAATTCAAGCCTAAATCTACACCGGACATCACAAAAATATTTCGAACACACTCCTAAGTACCAAATCACCTAGCGAAGCTATCCGAGCCATAAAATCCGCATTCCGAGGTCGTTTACCAATAAGTCAACTCTCAGTTGACTTTTCCCATTTTAAGGCTATTTTTAAGACTAAATGGCTAAATTCTCACCACAACCATTCCGATTCCGATCCTACCAACTCTAACACATCAAGAACAGTATAACCAAACTATGACAAGTCAATTACTGTAATTTTTAATGCAAGTTCTACGTAACGACCGACCGGGTCGTTACATTCCAACCTAACCCCACCTGATCTTAACCAGCCCAATTGACCCAACCCAGCTAAATAATCCTACCAACCCCAACCCCGCATTTGATCTGAACCGTTGATCACACAAGATCAATGATCAAGACCTAACTTACCTTAATTAATCCCAACCAAACCCGCAACCGACCCCTCATTCTCCCAATCTCATTCTCTCTCTGTCTCTCTCGGTGACTCTCTAGCTCCCTCGAGAAGTTTCCTTGACTTCTCTCCTCCGATGTGCTCTGTTCACCTTCTCCGGCTGGTTATCTCACCGGAAACCATGGCTCCTCATCGTCTCATGGCTATTTGTCCACCTTGAACTGGTCCAGTGATACCCTAGAGCCCTCAGGCGAACCTGGAGCGGTTCACTCACCTTTCAGAACCCCTCATGCCACTTTCCGGCCTCCCCCGACCGTATGAGTAAGAGCTACAACCTTTCTGGCTTGAGCCGGCGATGTCTTTGATGTTTTTCTTACTTCTCTGGGTTCCACCAAACCCTAACACCTATATCTTTTCAATTTCTTCTAGATCTACCTTAGATATATGATATTACTAAGCTTTTCTACACGTTTTCCTTTGAAATAAAAAAGCTTTTCTACTTTGAACAGTCTTCGTCTTCAAATTAGGGTTTCATAACCCCTTTTAAAACGGCTTTTCCTTCCGATCTTGGTATTATCTTACGATTTTCATTATGTTCAAACGTTTATTTAAGTTTTTATCTTAATCTGAGTTATTATGTCAAAAACCCTAATTTTCTTAGATCTAATTCTGGGTATCCGAGTATGTCTTTGATAATATGCTCGTTTAATCCGCCTGTGTGCATGTTTCCCATAAATATTCTGAGTTTATGTTATTTTACCCCATTATGTTCATCAGGGTTTCTGGTTCTTTGCTACTCCCACTTATATTATGTTTGTTCTGTTGATTCCTTTAATCATCTAACATGTTGTAGTTTGAATCCTTGATTTTATATGATTCTTTTACCTTACTGTGCCTATTAGGGTTTCAAAGTTGATTCCTTTTGCCTATTATTTGTTCGCAATCTGTGTTAATGCTACTCTTGTTTGAATCCCTAATTTCCTGTAATTGATAACTTTCACCAATCTTTTGTGATGATTTCCTTACTAATTTCGACCTCTAAAATATTTTCTTGCCTTATTTGCTACATAGTTTCAAACAATATATGCTTTCAGTCTTTCAATAACAAGGGACATAACGAGAGATACTACTCTAAGCTCTCTCTTACAAACACATCCTCTCTTGTCTTTCTTGATATTACTTGCAACTCAGTTGGCTGCAAGCCAAAATTTAGTGATTCTATTGTTCTATTGCACTACTACTCTACTATCCTGTTGCGTCTACACACTGCTGCTCTACTATTCTTTATTTTACTGCTCTTCACTTTGCATTCAATCTTGCATTCAAATTCGTATGTTTCTAGTTTAAGATTATAGTACCCAAAACAAGATGTTCCTGTTCGCATTTAGATTCCTTTTTTCTCATACTTCTACTTGTGGTTCTACTGCTTGCCTTGAAATTATCATGTTTACTTTGTCTCTCTATGTTTAGCATGTCTACTTGTCTATGTGATCCCCCCCTCCTTCAGTTCAGCATGTCTAGTACTTATACTATATGTTTCATTATGAATCTGCCTTACCCCCTCCTGATTCCTAATACAATTGGCATGTTTACTTTGTTCATGTGACCTCCTTTTAGTCCAACATGTCTATTGCTTTACTTGTAGGATTCACTATGATTCTGCCTGATTCCTATGAAACTAGCCTACTTGTTTTATCTATGTGATTGCTCTTCCTTTTATTTCAGCATGTCCAGTGTTTTCTTATATATTTTCATCATGAATCTGCCTGACTCCTAACACTACAAGCATGTGTTCATAATACTTAGTTTCCATGTGATCCTGAACCTGATGTGTGACTCTATGTGATTCCCCCAATCTAATACTGTTAAACTCTTAGCATGAATACATTTGTATGGCTGGAACTATTTGAGTCTTGTGAGACTTCTCTGATGATTAACTTGGGTGCCACTATGTTCTCACTACTTGTCCCCAACCCCCTTTCACCTGCTTGTGTTTGCTTCCTGAACTATGTATGCTTTGCTGAGTTATTTCTTTTCTTCCTCAAACTATTTTTTTTACAAACTTCTGTGTTGTTCTCTAAAGTTGTCTTTCAAAACAATTTCAGAAAAACCTTTTCAACTTAATTCTCTTAAAACTATAAGCACATCTCCCTACTCTTAGTCTCTAAGTTCAGCCCCCTTCGTGTGAGAACTGCCTTGGGGACCATTTTAGTACCCATTGAACTCTGACACACAAGGCTGGCATTTCACATTGCACTTACTCAGTCCTGGCTAGGCAACTTGGGTGTGAGCACTGCCTGGGATCCTCTGAGGTCCTTAGGAACTCTGACACACCTGGGTTACAAGGGTCATGGCATATGGCATGTTTGGATATGGATACTTGGGCCTACTATTAGGCTCCCTATAATGTAACTTCTTAATTTTCTTATTCATTTGTGTAATTTATGCAATGCTGGTATGTAATCATTAATTGTAAAAAAACAACTCCGGGGTTAGATAGTGAAATGGGTGGAGGTTATGCATACTTAGTATAATTACAGGTAGATAACATGGCTATAAGGTTTATTTTATCTATGTGTGCAATAGTTACATGTTTAGGAATACTTGCCATGCATGCATTAGATACCATGCTTTAGGTCTATTTATTGCAGCATCTCATCATACTCACCATGTTCACAGTAAAAGGCTGTTATAATTGCTGCATCATCCCTACTCATGTCCATTTAGAAATCCTGTTCGTAGTTAAAATAACTATAAAATGGTTGTTATAATATTATTGCCTCTGCATTTTCACAATTACTCCATTTAGAAATCCTGTTTAGGTTAAGCAATAACATTAAATATCAATATTTGCATTAGAGACCATGCTACCTTAGGGCTTCCATTATCAGCATGTTCATGTTGTCTATGCCAAATTCATGTGTTTAAAACAAACTACATTGAACACTTAGAAATGATGTACTAGGTCCTGCACTTAATCAAAATTATGCTTCTATATGTACTGTTTCGAATCAAAAGACGTGTGATAGGCAAATCTCGCTAAAATAAGTTTTGATTCCTGAAAACGTTTGTGCATTTAAAATTAGCATGCATAGGTTTGCATACTCAACATCCTACCTGCATTTAGATACCATGCTTCGTAGGACTTGCATCCACACTTGTTTAAGTACTCACTTCTCCACCACGACTAAGTCTAAACAGGTTCATCGCGACTATTCACTATTTCCTAGGACTAAAACAGGATGACTGGAGTATTTTACACACATAGGCAAGCCTTAGGTATCAACATTTGTAAAACATGACACTATTTTCTCTGTGCATAACTTGGCTAATTGCAGATAAGAATTCATAGTTTAAACTTGACCAGGTTACTTCTCCTAAAACTCAATAATTAATTTGTCC
Organism: Nicotiana undulata; assembly: GCA_005239495.1. Lineage (NCBI taxonomy): Eukaryota > Viridiplantae > Streptophyta > Magnoliopsida > Solanales > Solanaceae > Nicotiana > Nicotiana undulata. The sequence goes on from ML255447.1 coordinate 32,022, forward strand.
CGCTATTATATTCACGCGTAGCCAGCCTATCTTAGGTTCTGAAATTTGAGACCTCTTTGTGTTTGAGTCGTGCTCACCATGTGTGTTGACTTGTGGAGGGATATATGAGCCTCGTATCTGCTTCTGTTTGTGCCCCTATTTTGTAGTCCTAACTGTTTTATTTGTCGCTTAGAACTTTTTGCCCTTTAAACCTAGGGGTTCAGCCTAGTACCTACCCTATAGGAATAGTAGTCCTAACTTCCTCCAGGACTGATAGGATGGGACGTGTAAGAGCACGCAATAAGCTTCGTGACCAACACACGCTCTAAATACCTTCACAGGGTAGGAAGGGTAGAATATGGATATGATGACCGGTGCGCTAATACCACGTGTAGCTCTGCCTATCGGGTATTGCATTTATGTGATCCGTGCTACTTTAAACCTAGGACATTTCTTTCTCAAATATTTGCTTTTGGTTTCTTTCAACTTTCTAATAAACTTCAATACCTGTTTGAAATCCCCTCTTATATGAGCCATACTTGTTATTTGCTTATTGTCCGAATTCACGAAAAACATTTGGCCGGGAACCATAGTTGTGGATCCTGAGGGGTGCCTAATACCTTCCCCTTGGGAGAACTTCAAGCCCTTACCCAATCTCTGGTAATGTAAACTAGTCTTATGAGTTAAATAATATAGGTGCCCTAACGCACCATAAAAATCGTTAGGTGGCGACTCTACCTTTAAACCTTCAAAAGGAGTTTTCCAAAATGTCATAAACCCGATCTCTCCGCTTTAAGAGAGGGGGAAAAGGGGGAGCGATAGCATGGCGACTCCTCTGGGGATATACCTAGGCTTTTACCATTACAAACTGTTTCGTGAATTTGGACCTTTTGTTTAAATGTTTTCACCCTTTCCTCTCCGCCATTACATGCCAATAATTGTTTACTTCCTTCAAAATTTATTCCACATGAACAGAACTAACATGTCTCTTTGTTTCCCTTTTGTAATTTCTTTCAATCATAACTGCTATATCTACCGCTTTTCTTAACGTGCAAATACATGACTATCTGTTTAAATACTTATTTATTGCATATTATGCTCAACATTCATACTCCACTCGTGCCAAACAAAATACTATAGCAACGCTTACAATGAGTGGTTGCACTATTCTTATGTTACTACCCCTTTAAATTCGGAAAGGCTTATTTGCGGTAAAACTAGTCGATCAGCGGTGCAGTCGACAGTTCCGTGCCTTCCCCCTTGAGTTGTCCGCTCAAGGGTACTAGTCTAAAACCCCATAGAAACCTTACTCCGTTATACGGTTGCATGCATCATGCTCAAACTTAGCCAGGTTAACGTGTTGTCCGCACAATAACCTTTAAGACAACCTTGTCCAAAGTCCATTGGGTTTTCCTAAAACCCAAACGGACACCCTCACGCTCTGTGCATTTATTTGGAGAACCAAATGCTTCCTGATAATTATTGGTGTTAAATAGTCGAGTCTGGTGGGGGTAAAGGGCCTAACCTTGTCTGTTTTGCAGAAAATGAGGCATGAAGTCCCCAGATTCGGCATGGTTGCTAATATTCACCCTAGGCTGCTGAATTGGTGGGAAGACCTCCATTCTAGTGATAAAACTCTCGTCAGAAAACATCTAGGAAATCTACCATCTCTTCTAGATATCCAGCCAAACAAAATAATGATAGAGGCTGCTACCCTGTTTTGGGACTACGATAGATCCGTGTTCCATTTTGGAAATCTTGAAATGACACCTTTATTAGAAGAGATAGGAGGATTGGCCGACTTAGCTTGGGAATCTCCAGGGTTGCTGATGCCTGAAAACCGCACGGGCAGGGGTTTCCTCAAAATGATGGGTTTGAAGAAAAATCCAGAATTGGTGTGTCTGAAGGATTCATAAATCCCTTTTGACTATTTATATGAAAGGTACGGTCACAGCAAATCGTACCACACCTACCAAGACGAATTTGCTATCACTTCTCTGGGGCACATCCATCGCCGAGTGTTCGTCTTCATGGTCTGCTTTCTGGGTTTGATGGTGTTCCCGACAAAGAAGGAAATAATAAATACTGGGTTGGCCATGGTAACTAAGACGTTAATGGAAGGGATAGACGGGCAGGACTTCAGCATTGTGCCATTGATCATTGCAGATGTGTATCGAGCCTTAGAAATGTGTCAACGAGGAGCAAAGCATTTCGAAGTCTGCAACTTATTACTCCAACTTTGGCTCACTAAACATCTGCAAAAGGGTGAATACCGCCAAGACATTCATCGAAGAATTTGGGATGACCATATCACTTTTCATCACCCAAAGCGAATGAACTATATTCCCGACATGTTCTCTCAGCCGAAGAATGCCGAAGGATGGGTTGAGTTATTTGGTAACTTAATCGAGGATCAGGTTCAATGGATGTTTGAGTGGTTTCCAATAGATGAGTTCATCATTCGGTCCCGAGACGCTTCATTTCACATACTGATTGGTCTGAGGGGGACATATCCTTACGTCCCTCTACGAGTTATGAGGCAAGCAGGTAGAAGGCAGGTCGTACCTAGGGTCGGGAAAATGAGTCATCTTCGAGCAGACTTTCAGAATGATGATAGCTCTCACAAGTGCCAAGCTCAGCACCTATGGCACTGCAGGATTAGGCTTGAAAAGGACACCATCGAGCCAGACAGGTATCACGCCGGCTGCACTCCTTTCTATCTTGGTTGGTTAGAAGAAGATCTGGGTGGTCGAATCGAGCCGGGATTCGTTCGAGGTCACCGCGTCATAGATTAAAAGGCTGAAGAACAAGTCAAGTACAACCAATTGCGCAAGAGGATCCGTGAATGTGAGGACAATGGCCACAAGATACATGAGTCCAACAAAAGGTTGATCGAGGAATGGAAGGACATGGCTGTGAGCGCCAACTAGAGGTTAAGTCACTTGGAGCAAGGTATAGTTGAACTGGAGGAGAAATTCATCAAAAGAATCGAGACTTCGCGAGTTGAGAAAGCTGATCGAGGGAAGCAAGAACGCCGAATCTGGGGGAGGTCCTTCTGGGACCAAATAGATAGGGGTGTCTTATTTTCTTCATTAATGTAATAAGGCCTATGGCCATTAGTGCCTTTTATTTTTGCATATTTGGAGTCGTCTTAAAGATTTGTCTATTTTCTATCAATAAAATGAGGCATTTAGCATTTTAAGTTCTCAAAATCAATTTGTCGCCAGGCCTACCTCGAGCACAAATAGGTCCCCAACTTAGGATACGCTTTACATTTCCGCATTACATGTTTAATTTCTGCAATATTTTTCATAATCCTTACTGACTCGGTTACCTTTTGTTTTGTTTTTAGTTATTTCCCCCTTCCCCAAAGGATAGTTCGCACAGTCTGGCATCATCCGCCTATCGCAAAAGATCCAAAGGGCCTCCACCTACTCCTCCTCTCAGTCCTCCCAAAGGTAGAAACAAGAGTAAAAGTAAGATGGCAGAATCCAACGGTATCAGGAAAGACTATGCGGTTGAACAGGGTGAAACTACTGAAGGTCGGGGTATTCAGGTTTTGCACGAGAACATGTCACCATTGGAACAAAAATTGTTGAAGTTTCAAGAGGAGCTCGACCAGGTCCGGAATCTGGCAAATCTGTCATTTTCCCTCAACATCCCTGACGTCAACCCTACACCACCACAAAATATCCCAAAACCACCAAATCACCCTGCACCTCACCATAACACCACTTCACCAAAGAATCAAACTCTCCCTGCACCATGCAGCACTTGCCACAACCACACTCCACCATCCACCCACGAACCTCAAAACCCTACGAAAGACCATTTCCATGCTTACAACAATCCCATCTACGTGGAAACTATGACCCACTCCATTCTGCCTATCTCACATACATTTGAGTCCGATGAGAAGGACTTGATTATCAAGAATCTAGCTGAGAAACTTAGAAAGTTGACCGGCTGAGTTCAGGGTGTCAAGGGAGTAAAGGGAATTGAAGGTTTGAACTATGAAGATCTCTGTATACAACCTGATGTCGAACTACCCGAGGGGTACAAACCTCCAAAGTTTGAGATGTTTGATGGCACTGGTGATCCGAGGGTCCATCTGAGGACCTATAGTGATAAGTTAGTTGGCGTAGGAAAAGACGAAAGGATCCACATGAAGCTATTCATGAGGAGTCTGAAGGGAGACGCACTATCTTGGTACATCAGCCAAGACCCTAAAAAATGGTCCAACTGGGTAGGCATGGAAACAGACTTCATGGACAGGTTTAGATTCAATACAGAGAATGCACCAGATGTGTTCTACATCCAGAACTTGAAGAAGAAACCCACAAAAACCTTTCGCGAGTATGATACTCGTTGGAGGTCGGAAGCTGCTAAAGTCAGACTTGTCTTAGAGGAAGAACACATGAACAAGTTCTTTGTTCGAGCTCAGGACCCATAGTATTATGAACGGCTAATGATGGTTGAAGGCCACAAGTTCTCCGACGTTATCAAATTAGGAGAGCGAATTGAAGAAGGTATCAAGAACGGTATGGTTACAAATTTTGAAGCTTTGTAAGCCACTAACAAAGCTTTACAGTCCGGTGGTGTGTCTAATAAGAGAGACGTGGGAGCCATAATGGTTGCACAACAAGCCAAATCACCGCCCAAATACCAAGTCTACCCAACGCCTCCCTTCAAATATCAGCCAACCCCAAACTACCCAGCTCCACCGACCACATACCAATATCCACCACCCACATACCAATCTCCACCACCCACATATCAACCTACCCCACATAGATATTCACAACCCGCTCCTGTCTACAACACCTATCAATCACCTCCTACCCGCCAAAACTTCCCTAGGCCTCACCCTAACTTTGATCGCCGCCCTCCAAAATAATATACTGCCATAGCCGATCCTATTGACCAGCTATATGAAAAACTCAAAGCTGCTGGTTACGTTACACCTATCCCTGCTGCCACCCCTGAGAACCCTTCTGAGTGGGTTAGCCCAAACAAATCTTGTGCATACCATTCTGGCATGAAAGGACACACCATCGAAGAATGCCGCTCTATGAAAGATAAGATACAAACCCTCATTGATAACAAGATTATTGTGGGAAAAGAACCCGCTCCGAATGTCCGCAATAACCCTTTACCAGACCATAAGGGTGGAGGTATCCATATGATTGAAGTAGATGATGATTGGATCCCGAGGGGTCAATCGGGTTGATCGCAGAAGGTGATGACCCAAAGAAACCTGCAGTTACTCTCAACCCGATCATAGTCCAGATTCATCCATATGAGAATGCCGAGGTGAATATGTCTATCCCATTTGAGTTTGAATCAGTGCCGCCTGCAAAGGCGAAGGCGCCAGTGCCAATTGAAGTTGAGTTTGTATCTCCAGCAAATGCACCAGCACCACTCGAGGTTGCAGTCCCGCCACCCGTAACATACACTCCAGTTGAAGTAAGAATGACCACGCCAATTCCAGTAGCAATGTCAACCACACCACCTTTCTATTCAGATGTTATCCATTGGGATTATATGGCTGAGGCGAGAAGGAAAGGTAAAAATAGATCTGAGGAAGCCATCGCAACACAGGGTATGACGAGAACTAGTAGAGTCTATACCCCTGAACATCTGGCCGAGTCAAAAAAGCAAGCCGCCAACCGCCCTCCCCTCATTGAAACGGGTTCTGGTGATCTTTGGAGGAACAGACTAAGGAATATTCGGTCTTCGACCAACTGAACAAGACACCAGCACAGATATCTATTCTCTCTTTGTTGCAGAATTCTAAGACGCACAAAAATGCTTTACTAAAAGTGTTGAGCGAAGCATACGTACTGAACAACATCACCAGTGGAGAAATGGCCAACATGGTGGTCCAGGTACTGGAAAGTCACAAAATTACTTTTCATGAAGACGAGTTGCCACCTGAGGGATTGGGACATAACAAAGCACTGCACATCACCATGCAATGCGAATATCATTTCATCACGAGGATCTTGATCGATGGAGCTTCCAGTCTTAACATTTGTCCGTTGATAACACTCAAGAAATTGGGTAAAGGGCTACACGAGATAAGAGAGGGAGCAATCAATGTAAAAGCCTTCGACGGGTCTCAAAGAGCTACCATGGGGGAAATCAGTCTATGCTTACCGATGGGACCAACCTGGTTCGAAGTGGACTTCCAAGTAATAGACGTGCCGGCATCTTACAACTTGCTGTTAGGGAAACCCTGGATCCATGTTGCTGGGGCCGTCGCACCAACACTACATCAGGCGGTGAAATTCGAATGGAACCACCACGTGGTAATCATCCACGGCGACGGTAGCAACCCTATCTACAGTCACCAGACCATCCCTTTGGTTGATGGAAAGAGAGACCTGGGTGGAGGAACTTATCACCATATTGAGCGAGTCAACTCCATTGACAAGGAGAAATGGCGGGATAGTAAAATTGAGAGCATACTAAACTGGAACGGTTACGAGATTGGCAAAGGGCTCGGCAAGAACCTTCAAGGAATCTCGAAGCCCATAAGACTCAAGAAACATGGTACTACTTTTGGTCTGGGGTACGAGTATGCATGGGAAGAATTCAGCAACTGGTCGCCGCCATGGCAGGGTCATCACTACCTCCTGGAACAGTCGATGCCTCATCTGGAGCAGACCTTCAAGCAGGCCGACATCATCTATGGATAAGATGAAGAGGAAACACTTGTAGCGATGAGGAATTTATTTTGGAAGACAGTGATATGGATTGATGTGTTGTTCTCGAGGAGGAGGGAGAGGAAGGCCCTTCATTACAGGCAGTAAACAAGGGAACATATCTCAAGAACTGGTCTATCAGGACCACCAAAGCCCGCCGAGCCTCGGGGTAGCAAGGCTAAAAACAAGCATTATTTACTGTTTTATTTACTAAACGATTTTCTTTTCTGCATTTTTCAATTCCGGCAATAAGATCTTCAGTGTTCAAAACAAGTTATTTCATTTATCAAAGCATTTTCAATTTCTTTATGAATCCAATATTTATTGTTACCGTTTTCTCTCATTACTTTATCTATACAACATTACTAATACTTTACTTGATGAACCAATGACTGTGACGTGCAATGAGGCAACGCAACAAACGAACATTGATTCATACGAAGATGATACACCCGACGAAATTGTTAAAGAGGTCAAAAAAATTGAAAATAGACCTAAGTCCAATTTGGATGAGACTGAGGTTGTCAACCTGGGAGATTCAGAAAACGTCAAGGAAACACGCATCAATATCCATTTGTCACCGTCAAGAAAAGAAAGAATACACAAAATTTCTAAAGGAATATGAGGACATATTCTCCTGGTTGTACGATGACATGACTGGTTTAACTACATCCATTGTGGCTCACAAACTGCCGACAAATCCGACATGTCCACCGGTAAAGCAGAAGCTCAGAAAATTCAAACCTGACATGAGTTTTAAAATCAAAGAAGAAGTTACCAAGCAGATCAATGCCAGGTTTCTTCGGGTGGTTGAATACCCGACATGGTTAGCCAACATCGTACCTGTGCCAAACAAAGACGGGAAGGTCAGGGTCTGTGTCGACTATCGGGATCTCATCCGGTCCAGTCCTAAAGATGAATTCCCCTTGCCAAACATACACATTCTAATTGATAATTGCGCCAAGCATGAGCTACAGTCCTTCGTGGATTGCTTCGCTGGATATCATCAAATTTGGATGGACGAGGAAGATGCTGAGAAAATGGAGTTCGTCACGCCCTGGTGAGTGTACTGTTACAAGATGATGACGTTCGGTTTAAAGAATGCAGGGGTCACCTACATGAGGGCCATGACTACCATATTCCATGACACGATTCACAAAGAGATCGAGGTGTATGTGGACGACGTCATTATCAAATCAAAGAAGGCTGCTGATCATATGGAAGGTTTAAGGAAGTTTTTCAACAGGTTGAGAAAATATAATCTGAAGCTGAATCCCGCAAAGTGTGCATTCAGGGTTCCTGCTGGGAAGTTGCTGGGATTCATTGTGAGCTGCCGGGGAATAGAATTGGATCCTTCATAAGTCAAGGCCATTCAAGATCTACCGCCACCAAAGAACAAGAAAGATGTTATGAGCTTCTTGGGATGACTCAATTACATCAGCCGATTCATAGCACAGTCTATAGTCATCTGTGAGCCAATCTTCAAAATGTTAAAAAAGGATGCTACAACTAAGTGGACCGAGGATTGTCAAAAAGCTTTCGACAGAATCAAGGAGTATCTATCCACACCGCCGGTCTTGTTACCACCTGAGCCAAGCCGACCCCTGCTACTCTACCTTGCCGAACTAGATGGAGCTTTCGGTTGCGTTCTGGGGCAACATGGCGAAACAAGAATGAAGGAACAAGCTATTTATTATCTCTGCAAGAAGTTCACTCCCGTATGAAGCTCAGTATTCTTTGTTGGAACGCACTTGCTGCGCTTTGACTTGGGTCGCTCATAAGTTGAGGCACTACGTCTGTGCCTACAAAACATATCTCATATCAAGGATGGATCCATTGAAGTACATCTTTCAGAAACCCATGCCCACTAGAAAGCTAGCCAAGTGGCAAATCCTGCTGAGTGAGTTGGACATTATTTATGTGACTCAAAAAGAGATCAAGGGACAAGCATTAGCATACCATCTTGTTGAGAATCCAGTGGACGGAGAATACGAACCCCTGAAAACGTATTTTCCCGATGAAGAAGTATCATTCGTAGGAGAAGACATTGCAGAATGCTACGACGGTTAGAGGATGTTCTTTGATGGTGTAGCAAACTTCAAAGGAGTCGGTATCGGAGCAGTCTTAATATCAGAAACAGGTCAACATTATCCAGCATCCACCAAACTCAGGTTTCCTTGCACCAACAACATAGCTGAATATGAGGCCTGTATCTTAGGGCTCAACATGGCCATCGACATGAACGTCCAGGAATTGTTAGTGATTGGTGACTCAGAATTATTGGTACATCAAGTACAAGGAGAATGGGCAACCAAAAATTCCAAGATACTACCCTATCTACATCACGTTCGGGAGTTGATAAAGAGGTTCACAAAGATAGAGTTCCGACATGTCCCCAGAACCCAGAATGAGTTCGCCGATGCTCTGGCTACCTTGTCATCCATGATTCATCATCCAGACAAAACTTTCATCGACCCCATCCCAGTGAAAATTCACAGTCAACCGGCCTACTGTGCCTATGTTGACGAAGAAGTAGACGGAAATCCTTGGTTTCATGACATCAAAGAGTATTTGGCAAAAGGAGAATACCCAGAGCTTGCAAACATCACTCAGAAGCGCACACTTTGGAGATTGTCTAATAACTTCTTTCACAATGGAAGAAAACATGTATAGGAGGACTCCTGATTTGGGGTTATTAAGGTGCGTCAACGCAAAGGAAGCATCAAAACTATTGGAAGAAATTCATGCTGGGACCTGCGGTCCACATATGAACGGGTTTGTTTTAGCAAAGAAGATACTCTGAGCGGGTTACTTCTGGATGACCATGGAAACAGACTGCAGCCAGTACGTTCGGAAATGCCACCGCTGTCAGGTACATGGAGATATGATAAAAGTATCTCCGAGTGAGCTTAATGCAACAAGTTCACCATGGTCGTTCGCCGCCTGGGTCATGGACGTCATTGGACCTATCGAGCCTGCCGCCTCTAACGGACACAGATTTATCCTAGTTGCCATCGATTACTTTACTAAATGGGTCGAAGCAGCCTCCTACAAGGCAGTCACCAAGAAGTAGTGGCCGACTTTGTCCGCGACCGCGTTATTTGTCGGTTCGGAGTTCCAGAGTCAATTATCACCGACAATGGTTCTAATCTCAACAGTGACGTGATGAAAGCCATGTGTGAAACATTCAAGATCAAACACAAGAATTCCACAGCTTACAGACCTCAGATGAATGGAGCTGTAGAAGCCGCTAACAAAAACATCAAGAAGATATTAAGGAAGATGATAGAAAGGCACAAACAATGGCATGAGAAGTTATCATTCGCCTTACTGGGATATCGCACCACAGCCCGCAGATCAACCGGGGCGACCCCCTACATGCTGGTTTACGGTACAAAGGTCGTTATTCCTGCCGAGGTTGAGATTCCATCTCTTAGAATTATACAAGAAGCTGAGCTCAGCGACGCGGAATGGGTAAGGAACCGTTAGGAGCAACTATCCCTCATAGAAGGAAAAAAGATGAACGTCGTTTGTCATGGTCAACTCTATTAGAACAGAATGTCCACAACCTTCAACAAGAAAGTCAAGCCAAGACGATTCACACCAGGGCAGCTGGTGCTAAAGAAAATATTTCCTCACCAAGACGAAGCCAAAGGGAAGTTTTCTCCCAACTGGCAGGGTCCGTACATGGTTCACAGAGTGCTGACAGGAGGAGCACTTATACTTGCAGGAATGGACGGAGAAGTTTGGCCAAAACCAATCAATTCAGATGCAGTCAAGCGCTACTATGTGTAATTCCTTATGCTTTTGTCAACAATGTAAATTGATCTACGCCTGACCTGATTCCCGTTTAAGAGGGGATACGTAGGCAGCCCTATGGGTTCGGTCACAATTTTAAAAAAAAATCTCATTTCCCCCATAATTGGAAACAGGGGCAGAATTTTGAGGAGGACCCTCAAAATTCTGAAGCAAGTTTAGCCAATCGCCGCACTAGCAATAGTCAGAAGTATCCACCCATAAAACTGGGGCAGAATTTTGAGGAGGACCCTCAAAATTTTGTAGCAGGAGAGGTTGCAATGTCTCGGATCGCGTCACGGTCGTCGGTTCATCTAAAACTATTTTTTGCTTATATTACACTTTCACAAATCATGCATATTTATTGAAAAATCTTGTTTACAAACGCCACCCCCGGTGATACAGGAAGTATCATCACAATCAAACAAACATGACAAGCAAAGCCAGCATGGATACAAACTAACCTTCCCTTTATAGAACTCACGATCTTTCTTTGGATGCAGGCACAAAGATGGCAAAGGACCCAAAAACATACTATCCACCCGCAGGACATATATTGCCCAAAGACACGCTTCTCAAGCTCGTCGCACATACCGACATTTATTAGCATCACCAAAGACACTTTATTATCGCCATGTTCACAACAATCAATCACCGCAATTTATCATCAGCTAAGAATTCCATCTACATTTACATCCTGCATAAGGCTACTATTCTGCCTTCCGAGACTAAAACGCTGTCTCCATCTGCATCTGCATTGCATAATGCTATCATTCTGCCTTCCGAGGTTAAACGCTACCTCCATCTGCATTTACATCCTGCATAAGTCTACTATTCTGCCTTCCGAGACTAAACGTTGTCTCTATCTGCATCTGCATTGCATAAGGCTACCATTCTGCCATTCGAGGTTAAACGCTACCTCCATCTGCATTTCATCTTCTGCATAAGGCTACCATTCTGCCTTCCGAGGTTAAACGCTACCTCCATCTGCATTTCATCTTCTGCATAAGGCTACCATTCTGCCTTCCGAGGTTAAACGCTACCTCCATCTGCATTTATCTTCCGAGGCTAAATGCCGCCTCCCATATACTTTTCGAAACTGCCGCCGTCTCTGTCATTATTTATTTCATTTCTTTCGGGCTAAGCTCTACCCTTTTTAATTCGCAAGACTAAGCTCTGTCTTGTTAAGCATCATACTATTGCATTTTCATGGGCTGAAATATCGCCAACCTATCCAAAGGCGTCATCGTTCGGAGGCACCATCTTCATGGCCCGAGAACATCATTTCATGGCCTGAGGATATCTTTTATCAGCTTGCATATCATTATTCAAAGGCATCATAGTTCGTAGGCACCATCCTCATGTCCCGAGAACATCATTTCATAGCCTGCGAATCACGCATCGAGCGATTCATGGCCCAGGACATAATGATCTAAGGACGTCATCCTCAATCGTCCAAAGACGACATTCATAGTCCAATGGGAATCTGCATCATGTTTAAATCACACACAATATATGCTTGTTATTCATTTGCAGGAAATCCGGCCAAGAACAGCCATCCAGGCAGGAGCGGACCGCTCCAGTTCTCCTAACTACCCCATAAACCATTTTTGCTCACCTTGCTTTGCACCTTGCATCCGTCCTTATAAAACGTCACAGGTATACTTTGCCAGTGGCTCCCGAACTACATATGGCCTGATTCCTGTAAAATCAGGGATATGTAGGCAACTCAGAAAACAGGGTGCGGCCTAAATCTTTCATACTATTTCCACTCGGTCAAAATTGGCCATCATATCTTTACCCGACAACTCTTTCATCCTCTGCGGGTAAAGAGGGGCAGCTATTGATACCCAATTTTTCCTCAAATTATTTTTTAAATTTTTGCATATATACCTTCAAAGTCACTCTCTACAGTAATTGATACTTTTCCATAATTTTCCGTATTTTTATCAAATTATTTCCCTATTTATTTAATATTTTATGTTCCATAATTATTCATAATTATGCATAAATGATGTTATAAATAATTTCAAATCATTTTCTTACTCAATATGTTATTCATATCCTATTCTTAATTCCCTTAGGATTTAATTATTTCATAAATTAGCCAATATTGGCATTATTTAGTTAATTTCAACATTTTTTGCAATAATAGCACAAATGTGCATTTATACCATTTTTTAAAATAAATAACTAATCATTTTTATATTTTTTATAGTAGTTAATTATCCTAATTTCATTTATTTGGTTTTAATTTTGTTTTACACAATTACCATCTAACTAATTAATTAATTATCCTATTTAAGTTGGGTATTTAACACTTGGCCTATTCTTATTTTAAATTCTAGCCACTTCCAACACAACCCCACATGATCTTAACCAGCCCAATTGACCCAGCCCAGCTAAATAATCCTACCCGGCCCAACCCCGCATTTGATCTGAACCGTTGATCACACAAGATCAAAGGTCCAGACTTAACTTTCCTTAATTAATGCCAACCAAACCCCCCACCGACCCCTCATTCTCCCAATCTCATTCTCTCTCTATCTCTCTCAGTGACTCTCTAGCTCCCTCGAGAAGTTTTTTTTGACTTCTCTCCTCTGATGTGCTCTGTTCACCTTCTCCGGCTGGTTCTCTCACCGAAAACCATGGCTCCTCATCGTCTCATGGCTATTTGTCCACCTTGCACCGGTCCAGTGATACCCTAGAGCCCTCAGGAGAACCTGGAGCGGTTCACTCACCTCTCAGGACCCCTTATGCCACTTTCCGGCCTCCCCCGGCAGTCTGAGTAAGAGTTACAACCTTTCCGGCTTGAAACGGCGACGTCTTTGAGGTTTTTCTTACTTCTCTGGGTTCCACGAAACCCTAACTCTTATATCTTTTCAATTTCTTCTAGATCTACCTTAGATCTACGATATTACTAAGATTTTCTACACGTTTTCCTTTGAAATAAAAAAAAAAGTGTTTCTACTTTGAACAGTCTTCGTCTTCAAATTAGGGTTTCATAACCCCTTTTAAAACGGCTTTTCCTTCCGATCTTGGTATTATCTTACGATTTTCATTATGTTCAAACATTTATTTAAATTTTTATCTTTATCTGAGTTATTATGTCAAAAACCCTAATTTTCTTAGCTCTAATCCTGGGTATCCGAGTCTGTTTTTGAAAATATGCTCGTTTAATCCGCATGTGTGCTTGTTTCCCATAAATATTATGAGTTTATGTGATTTTACCCCATTATGTTCATCGGGGTTTCTTGTTCTTTGCTACTCCCGTTTATATTATGTTTGTTCTGTTGATTCCTTTAATCATCTAACATGTTCTAGTTTGAATCCTTGATTTTATCTGATTCTTTTACCTTACTGTGCCTATTAGGGTTTCCAAGTTGATTCCTTTTGCCTATTATGTGTTTGCAATCTGTGTTAATGCTACGCTTGTTTGAATCCCTAATTTCCTGTAATTGATACCTTTCACCAATCTTTTGTGATGATTTCCTTACTGATTTCGACCTCTAAAATATTTTCTTGCCTTATTCTATGGTCGACTCTGTTACCAGTTGACTCCTAAATACTTTCCTTAATTAAAATTTGCTGAACCTGGCCTCTATTACATGTTATGTACTTATGTGATGCTAAAATAGTTTCCTTATATACTATATTCAGTCTCGCATGATTTCCTTCTTTATTTATTACTTGCATATTACCATTTGAAGTAACTCCTTAAGTAAAGGGACTACTTATGCTGATGTGATTATAATTGGTACATAATTCCATAATTTACTACTTAACTATGATTCTTGCCTTATTTGCTACATAGTTTCAAACTATATATGCTTCTAGTCTTTCAATAACAAGGGACAGAACGAGAGATACTACTCTAAGATCTCTCTTACACACACATCCTCTCTTGTCTTTCTTGCTATTACTTGCAACTCAGTTGGCTGCAAGCCAAACCTGAGTGATTCATATGTTCTATTGCACTACTGATATACTTTCCTGTTGCGTCTACACACTGCTGCTCTACTATTCTTTATTTTACTGCTATTCACTTTGCATTAAATCTTGCATTCAAACTGGTATGTTTCTAGTTTAAGTTTATAGTACCCAAAACAACATGTTCCTGTTCGCATTTAGATTCCTTTTTCTCTCATGCTTCTACTTGTGGTTCTACTGCTTTCCTTGCAATTATCCTGTTTACTTTGTCTCTCTATGTTTAGCATGTCTACTTGTCTATGTGATCCCCCCCTCCTTCAGTTCAGCATGTCTAGTACTTTTACTATATGTTTCATTATGAATCTGCCTTACCCCAATGATTCCTAATACAATTGGCATGTTTACTTTGTTCATCTGACTTCCCTTTAGTCCAACATGTCTATTGCTTTACTTGTAGGATTCACTATGATTCTGCCTGATTCCTATGAAACTAGCCTACTTGTTTTATCTATGTGATTGCTCTTCCTTCTATTTCAGCATGTCTAGTGTTTTCTTATATGTTTTCATCATGAATCTTCCTGACTCCTAACACTACAAGCATGTGTTCATAATACTTAGTTGTCATGTGATCCTGAATCTGATGTGTGACTCTATGTGATTCCCCCAATCTAATACTGTTAAACTCTTAACATGAATACCTTTGTATGGCTGGAACTATTTGAGTCTTGTGAGACTTCTCTGATGATTAACTTGGGTGCCACTATGTTCTCACTACTTGTCCCCAACCCCCTTTCCCCTGCTTGTGTTTGCTTCCTCAACTATGTATGCTTTGCTGAGTTATTTCTTTTCCTCATCAAACTGGTTTTTTCTTTACAAACTCCTGTGTTGTTCTCTAAAGCTGTCTTTCAAAACGACTTCAGAAAAACCTTTTCAACTCAAGTCTCTTAAAACTATAAGCACATCTCCCTACTCTTAGTCTCTAAGTTCAGCCCCCTTCGTGTGAGCACTGCCTTGGGGACCATTTGAGTACCCATTGAACTCTGACACACAAGGCTAGCATTCCACACTGCACTTACTCAGTCCTGGCTAGGGAACTTGGGTGTGAGCACTGCTTGGGATTCTCTGTGGTCCTTAGGAACTCTGACACACCTAGGTTACAAGGGTCATGGCATATGGCATGTTTGGATCTGGACACTTGGGCCTACTGTTAGGCTCCCTATAGTGTAACTTCTTAATTTTCTTATTCATTTGTGTAATTTATGCAATGCCGGTATGTAATAATTAATTGTAAAAAACAACTCCGGGGTTGGATAGTGAAATGGGTGGGGGTTATGCATACTTAGTATAATTACGGGTAGAGAACATGCCTATAAGGTTTATTTTATCTATGTGTGCAATAGTTACATGTTTATGAATACTTGCCAGGCATGCATTAGATACCATGCTTTAGGTCTATTTATTGCAGCATCTCATCATACTCATCATGTTCGCAGTAAAAGGCTGTTATAATTGCTGCATCATCCCTACTCATGTCCACTTACAAATCTTGTTCGTAGTTAAAATTACTATAAAATGGTTGTTATAATATTACTGCCTCTGCATTTTCAAAATTACTCCATTTAGAAATCCTGTTTAGGTTAAGCAATAACATTAAATATCAATATTTGCATTAGAGACCATGCTACCTTAGGGCTTCCATTACCAGCATGTTCATGCTGTCTATGCCAAATTCATGTGTTTAAAACAAACTGCATTGAACACTTAGAAATCATGTACTAGGTCCTGCACTTAATCAAAATTATGCTTCTGTATGTACTGTTTCGAATCAAAAGACATGTGATAGGCAAATCTCGCTAAAATAAGTTTCGCTTCCTGAAAACGTTTGTGCATTTAAAATTAGCATGCATAGGTTTGCATACTCAACATCCTGCCTACGTTTAGATATAATGATTCGTAGGATTTGCATCCATACTTGTTTAAGTACTCACTTCTCCACCACGACTAAGTCTAAACAGGTTCATCCCAACTATTCACTATTTCCTAGGACTAAAACAGGATGACTGGAGTATTTTACACACCTAGGCAAGCCTTAGGTATCAACATTTGTAAAACTGGACATTGTTTTCTCTGTGCATAACTTGGCTAATTGCAGATAAGAATTCATCGTTTAAAACTCACAAGGTTACTTCTCCTAAAACTCAGTAATTAATTTGTCCCGCTATTGTATTCACGTGTAGCCAGCCTGTCATAGGTTCTGAAATTTGAGACCTCTTTGCGTTTGAGTCGTGCTCACCATGTGTGTTGACTTGTGGAAGGATATATGAGCCTCGTATCTGCTTCTGTGTGTGCCCCTATTTTGCAGTCCTAACTGTTTTATTTGTCGCTTAGAAGTTTTTGCCCTTTAAACCTAGGGGTTCATCCTAGTACCTACCCTATAGGAATAGTAGTCCTAACTTCCTCCAGGACTGATAGGATGGGACAGGTAAGAGCACGCAATAAGCTTCGTGACCAACACACGCTCTAAATGCCTTCACGGGGTGGGAAGGGTAGAATATGGATATGATGACCGGTGCGCTAATACCACGTGTAGCTCTGCCTATCGGGTATTGCATTGATGTGATCCGTACTACTTTAAACCTAGGACATTTCTTTCTCAAATATTTGCTTTTGGTTTCTTTCAACTTTCTAATAAACTTCAATACCTGTTTGAAATCCCCTCTTATATGAGTCGTACTTGTTATTTGCTTATTGTCCGAATTCACGAAAAACATTTGGCCGGGAACCACAGTTGTGGATCTTGAGGGGTGCCTAATACCTTTCCCTTGGGATAACTTCAAGCCCTTACCCAATCTCTGGTAATGTAAACTAGTCTTATGAGTTAACTAATATAGGTGCCCTAACGCACCATAAAAATTGTTAGGTGGCGACTCTTCCTTTTAACCTTTAAAAAAAGTTATCCAGAATGTCATAAACGTGATCTCTCCGCTTTAAGAGAGGGGAAAAAGGGGGAGTGACACTGGTATTACCTTGTGTTATCCTCAAGGAGTGGTGGATGCAAAGGAGTTTGCATTCTATAGTATAATCTTCCCCGTTTCCATAATCCTGAGCATGTATGTGGATCCAAATGTTAAGACTAATGTGCATCCTTCTTTTTGCCTTACTAAGTGTTCTTTTGGGATGGCCTAAGTAGTGGTTGCACCGGTAGGTAATGAGTATAAAAGATACTAATACCATCCTAATAGTTTTTGCCAAAACATAGAGCCAAGGTCCCTCCAAAGTGCCTGCAAAATTAGAAAACATGTTAGAGAAAAAATTCTTCCTTCTCTCCTCCCTATGGATTTGAGTTGGCTGTGTAATGTGATCTCCATCCCCTATAGTTTGTCTCATACTTCCATGATACATTCTCCTCCTCCTCTTAGCTATAAGATACTCCCCCTTACTATTCATCTTATCTTCCAACTCCATCATCAATCAGCATTTGGCCTGGCAGTTCTTACCCTTATGTAGGTTATTTGAACCTTGTAATTATTCAATATCCTTCTCCTTTGGGTGTCGAGTTCCCAAAAGGAATGCACATGTACAATGTGCTGCTGATCCTTAAACAAAGGGGCCAGTCTTCGTCGTTTCGGGGTATAGTGTCAAATTAGCTAAATGATCAGCTAACTTATTACAACACATGAAATATATGAAAAACACCCTTAGACAGTAGTGTTTTGGTTTCATCCATTTGATTAGAAATGCTCCAAAGTGGTTCCCAAACATCATCTAGCACTCTCTTCATAAGTAAATAATCAGTTTCAATTATGCAGGGAGGAAATTACATTTGAGTTATGTACTTTAGAGTCACCAGAATGTCCTATGCCTCAGCTACATTATTAGTTGCATCTTCAACTGCATCTGCCTGTTCATAGATAATATCTCTTATTCCATCCCTTATAAATAAGTCATATGATGCTCCTCCATTGACACCTCTACATGCCCCATTAATATTGCATTTTATCCACCCCACATGAGGTAATTCCCACAACACCTTCATATACCTCAATTTAGGAATATGTTGAGACAACTTCTCATGCAAGTATGGTCAATTTGTAGTAACACCCATAAGGCCTGGTCTTCTCACCTTTAGCAGCATTTGGATTGAGGTTGAGATTTGAAATATCAATCTATTTATAGACAGACTCTTCCCATGCTTTCCAAAATTTCTCTTCTTCCAAATATGGCAAACAATCAAACTTGGCATAGCTTGATATACTGCTTTCAAGCTTGTATTAACAGATTTGCTCCACCTTTCATTTATCACTTGCACAAGTTGCTTGCCATGTGTTCTAATCCCTTGAGGTTCACCATAATAATTCAAAACATATCATGCAACTGGTGATGTTAGAAACACATGAGGCGGTGTCTCTTCTTTAGGATTCCTAAAACACACCAACACCTTGATGTTCTGAAATATCCCATCCTTAGAAACCAGTCATCCAATGGTAACTTTGCCTTCAATAATCTCCACATGAAGAAACTTATCTTGAAAGGCAACCCCTTTACCCAAAAGAATTTGTATTGATTGCTTTCTTCTCTTCTCTTCCTTATACATTACCATGCAGACTTCACTGTAGAATTTCCTTAGCATCCACCAATTGAAAGATCTGAAGGTGGTGTGATTGTCTCCAGAATATGGTTAGCTAGCTCATCAGACAGTAATTCCCTTAGTAGCACTTCATTCCATACCTCGTTTTCAACCACTTCATAAACATGCTTTATAGATTCCTCACACCAATGATCTGGACCTGAATCATGGTAAAGAGCTCCAAGTTCAGTCCACTTGGCAAGTTCTGATCTGTTGCAGAGGTTCACCATTTGTATTTCACTATAGTTCTGTTGGTCGGGACGAGTTTCCCTTATTTGTTTCTTTATTTATGAGTGCGTTCATGCTTTGCACTGTATTTTCGTGGTTGCTACTATTGGGAGATTCTGTGAGCAGTAGCCTGTGTTTATCGTTGTTTTATTCTCCATTGATAGTGGTGAGACTAGAATTGAGTCCTTATTTTTCATCATGGTAGCTTTATGTGATTTTTCCTACGTATTTTGTTTACGAGCTGTGATTTGATACTCTATGGAGATGTGAGTTAAGTGAGCGTTATGATTTTATTAGCCGAGATGAGTTAGTGGGAGATTTCAATTGGTATGATATATTTCCGGTATGTGATTTAGAGTTGAGGGAGAGGTCCTCGTGATATTTTGTGATTCGATATGTTTGTTCCGGGATGAGTATGGCGGTGGAATTTTAATCCGGATGGGATCCTTATGATTTGTTTACATGTTTTCATTCTTTCCTTGCTATATCAGTTGTGGGTCAGTACTGGTAGAGAGTAGTGCATGTCGGGCTTGTTTGATAGTTCCCTTATGTGTTTCTCTTTTCATATTCAGTCATTTTCGTTATATGCTTCTTGAGTTTCAGCTTGTGGGATGTGTGCCCGGTGGTGTTAGTTGTGTCTTGGTTCTTTCATATATGGGGCTAATTGCGAATGCTGAGTTGATTTCAGGCAGCTATTGTGATCAAACTGTTATTATGGGCACATGTGTGATGTGTTATATTGTGTGGTCGTACCTTGTGGGTGTAGTGATGAGTCGATGCAGCTGGTTGAGGCTAATGCCGGATATGGGTTCAGAATCGGGTCTTTTGAAAATAAGTAGAAGGTGAGAAATTGAGGTATAAGTCTTATCAGTGATGATAGGAAGGCTAAATTGTAGTTGTGATTGTGTCATCAGGCTTATGTAGGTTGGGGTGACGTGGGATCACCCGCGGGTGTGTGTTTGAAGAGTGCATTCAGTGATTTGATGAGTTCGAGGTGAATCTTGGCACGTTCGAGGACGAAAGTTTGTTTTAAGAGGGGGAGAATGTAACGACCGGACCAGTTGTTTTGAGAATTTAATCTCTGTTGGTGGCAAAAGGTCGTGAACAACTTCACATTGAGTATATCGATCTGCGTGCATTGTTGGATTTAGTTACCGGATGGTCCAGAGTTGAAATGGAAGAGGGATTCTAATTTCGGAAGCTTAAACAGTGAGATTTAACCGGAGGTTTGACTTTTGTGTAAACAACCTCGGAATGAGTTTTGGATAATGTCAACAGCTTGGTATGGTGATTCTAAACTTAGGGGCGTGTCCAGAATTGGGTTTAAAGGTCCATAGAGTAAATTGAGGTAATTCGGCAAACGACGGAAAATGGAGAAGCTTGACCACAATTGACTTTTTGGGATATCGGGGTCGGACTGCTACTCTGACAGTTGAAGCAGCTCCGGGATAATAATTGGAACTTGTCTGCAAAATATCACGTCATTCCGCGTTGAATTGATAGGTTTCGGCACAAGTTTAGAAGTTTGAAGATTTGAAAAGTTCATAAGTTCGATTCATGGTTTTGGCGTTGATTTAGGTGATTCGAGACCTCGAACGAGTCCATGTTAGGTTATGTGACTTGTTTGTGTGTTTAAACGGGGTCCCGGGTGTGTTTCGGATAGGCTTCGGGTCAATTTTGTCCTGTTTTTCACTACTGATATCTGTCAGCTAGTTTCCTCTTTCGTGTTCGCGTCCGCTCTAATGCGTTCACAATGAGTCATGTTCGAGGTTATTCGCATTTTCATCATAGTCCTCGCGTTCGCGAAGGGTCTTTTCTGGGCAACCCAATTTTCCTACTTCGTGTTCGCATACCCTCTCCCCGCGTTCGCGTAGTACAAACCAGACCTTGGGCACTGAGGAACATTCCTTCTATGCGTTTGCATTCTTCTGTCCGTGAACACGTACTTATGTTCTTCCCTCTTTCGAGTTTGGATACGTTCCACGCGTTCGCGTAGGCCAGTGGTGAGCCATCAGGTTTTCCTTCTCCGTGTTCGCGTTCTTGATGTCGCGTTCGCGATGCATAAACTCCTGGGCAGGTAGAATATAATCTCAAATCGAGGGTTAATCCATTTTATCAAATTTTAACTTCTAGAGCTCGGTTCTTGGCAATATTGGATTGGGTAAGTGTTCTTCCACTATAATTAAGTATATTCCATGATTTTATCTTTATTTTCATCATTCAATTTGTGTTTTGAGTTGAGGAAAATGTGGGTTTTGAAAGAAAATATCAAAAATTAAAAATCGTGATTTGAGGGACCAAATGGTATCGGAATTTGATAAAATTTGTATGGTTGAACTCGTATCGGAATGGGTATTCGGATTTTGTAAGATTTGACGAGTTCTGAGGTGCGGGCCCGGGGGCTCGATTTTTAGATTCTTGTAAAGATTGAAACTTTATTATTCAGAATAGTTCCTTAAACGATTTATGTGTGTTTTGAAGTTGTTCTAGTTGGATTTGAGTCGTCCAGAGATCTTTTAACCCGAAAAGTCCAGTTTAGAGTACCGGGTTGTCGTCTTCGAGGTAAGTATCTTGCCTAACCTTGTGTGGGGGAACTACCCCTTAGGATTTGAGTCTTCTATGTTGATTGTATCCCGAGTACGCGAGGTGACAAGTGTGTACCCGGACTTATTTGTATGAAGTTGGCCTTTTAGGGTTCTAGGGTCCTTATATTCCCTGTGTATGAATTTGTAATTTGTTATGACTGAGTTTCTGATGGCTAGTTTCATCCCTTCCTTCTTAAATTAGAATTTCTTGCTTTTAGATTTCCTTTGGGGTCAGTTTGACTTTTATTAACTAAATTGAAGAATTTACCTCACCTATCATCTTGCTATATTTTCTTCATAAACTGCCTATTTAGCTAAGATTAGTGATATCTCGCCTTATAGTTGTTTAGCAGAAATTGGAATTAGGGTTATCTGTAGCTGCTTACCTTAATTGGATTGTGGATAATCTCTCATAATCAATCAACCTTAAAAAAGAATCTAGATGATCTACACCTTAGTCGACTAGTTGTATTTGGAAATCTCTTGACCTGTGATGACATCCTATTGTGGACTTGTATACTGTGAATTCGTTGCTACGTCGTGTTCTCCCTGGTTAAGCTGTGAAATTTACACTTATTATTTCAGTTCAGTGGTTATTCCTTGTGAATGAGTTCTACCATGCTGGTGATTTAAGTTCTTGTATTTATTTTCTCGTCGTACATAGCATTTCTATATTTTGTTGCCTTGTGATTGTTGTGGCAATGTACGATGTTTCTGTCGTGTTGTGGTTATTTTCTCTATGATTGCATTGCATATTTAAATTGGGGACTACGGACGTATTCCGGGAGATCCCCCTTGTACCGCATATTTACTTTGGGGACTAAAGACGTATTTTGGGAGATCCCCCAGCACTGAATATTTACTTTCGGGACTACGGACGTATTCTGGGAGATCCCCCTAGCACTGCATATTTACTTTTGGGGACTATAGACGTATTCTGGGAGATCCCCCCTGTACTGCATGACAAATTCTGAGCTACGGACTAAGTTCCGGTGGATTTATCTTGAAGAGATTATGATCGAAAGACTATTATTTCAAAGGTATATTTGAAAAGCATTTATCTTGCATAAAACTATGTTTGAAAGACATTTATTGGAAAAGTATACTTGAAAAGCATTTATTTTGAAGGAATTATGTTTGAATATTTTCTTTCTGAAAATGTATATATGTATTCGGAGAAAGTATATTTCAAAGAAATTTTTTTATGTGAAATAATTATATTTAAAATATTTCAATATAAACTTACGGGTGAAAGTTTACACTCGAAGAATTTACCAAAAACAATTGGGGTTGTTGGCTAAGGCCTGACGTGGAAACTGTTGCAGTCCCAAAACAATTGGGGTTTCCGGATTTCGGGGTGTTCCCGTCCATTCTTTTGTGCTTTATTGTGATGTTCCGTTGTTATTTGTTGTATTTCCTTTCGCATTATTTTTATTAGTTATCTTGTGCAGTCATTAGATAGATGTTACATTCTGTCATTCCTATATTTATGTCTGTTTGATTTATTAGACCAGCGGGTGTCTTGACTAGTCCTCGTCACTGCTTCACCAAGGTTAGTCTTGATACTTACTGGGCACCGCTGTGGTGTGCTCATTTTACACTTCTGCAAATTTTTTTGCAGATCTAGGTATTGATCGTTAGTAGCTGTGCGGTTCATTGCAGCGGAGACTCAAGGTAAACCTACCGCCGCGTTTGCATGATTTGGAGTCACCTTCTTACCTTGTTTCAACTGTTTTATTCATTTCCAAGCAGTTGTATTAGAAGTGTAGTTTACTCTATAGAGCTTATGACTTGTACTACCGATTTTGGGAAATTCTAAACTCTGTAAAGATTTCTATATCGAGACTGTTAGACTTCCTTTATTGTTGTTGGTTTTCATAAATTGTTAGGCTTACCTAGTCCCTAAGACTAGGTGCCATCACGATACATAACGGAGGGAAATATGGGTCGTGACAAGTTGGTATCACAGCTCTAGGTTCATAGGTGCTACGAGTCATAAGCGGGTTTAGTAGATTCTTGCGGATCGGTAAGGAGACGCCTGTACTTATCTTCGAGAGGCTACAGAACTATTAGGGCAATTTCACTTCCTTCATTCCCATCGTGCGAGTTCCTTGATCTTGAAATTTGAAATTTATCATTCCATTCTCTCACCGATGGTGAGGATACGAGCTACGGTTCCTGATGATGTTAACCCCAAGACGGATGTCGCTAGGGGCAGAGGCAGAGGCCGACGAGGAGCACGTGCCACAGTTAGGACACCTACCAGAGCAGCCGTTGAGGAACCGCCAATAGTTCCAATTGGGGAACAGGCACCAGAGACGCCAGTAGTTGTCGCGCCCCCTTTTTAACTCTTCCTTTCAGATCGGTCAGGGTTCTTGACATTATTAGGACAACTTGTTTCCTTTTGGGAAAGGGGTATGCAAGGAATCAGAGAGTCTCCACCTAACGGATTAAGGTGCGTTAGGGAACCTACTAAGGGTCATTTACAAGCATAGATTTGGATAACCAGAGATAGGGTAAGGGCTTGAAATTACTCCAAGGGAAAGGTGTTAGGCACCCCTCAGAGTCCACAACTGTGGTTCCGACCAAACATCTTTGTGATTTTAAGCAAGTAGCAAATAAATAATTAAAGTTTAAACAAGTAAGGGTTTTGAAAGAATTCGAAGTCTAAGCACACATGTGAAAGCACACTTGAAAAGATTAAAGCCTAAGGATAAGGTTTTTTTGAAAGATTTATAGTCTAAACACATTGTAAAGGATAGGGGGAATCCTAGGTTATTTATCCTACAGGATCACATCGGTACAATGCCCGGTATTCACTCTTTTGAAGAGGGGCTACACGTGGAATTAGCGCACCATTCATCATATCTATATCTACCCTTTCCCACCCCTTAGCGGTTATTTAAGCAAATTTTAATTAACGACCTCTATTGTGTGCTGTTACCCGTTCCTTCTTAATGGCCCTGGAGGAATTTATGACCTCTACCTATAGGAAGTTCTAGAAAGACCCCTAAGGTTTAATGTAGAAAATACTAAGGCAACAAGCAATAACACATAGGACTTCAGCAAATAAACAGGAAGGAGCAAATAAGAGGATCAGGTTTACCTCTACATATAATGCAGATAAGCAGCACGACTCAAACACAAATAAGGGCAGTATTATTAAACAGGATCCTTGGTCATGATATCTAGGTGAGTATCAGAACACAAGAGATATGCAGATTTATTTTATAACTCACAAACAGGGGCCTAACCGTTTGTCTACCGATTTTAAGTATGTTAAGCATTAAGCAACTAACACAAAGAGGCAGTTTCCAGTTTTAGCAATTTTAATCACCTAAGGCTTTCCTAGACGTGGGACAGTGTACAGTAGTTACCAGAATAATTAAGCAAAAAACTGTTATAACTTGTTTTAACTAAACATGTTGTTCTAGGTGTTAAAACAAAATACAGGATTATTGCTAGTTGTTAGAAACAGAGTGAAACTGTTTTTACATAATTCCTCATGCAATCAGTAGTTAACTAGGTGTAGTTGAGCGAGTACGAACAAGATCCTAAACATGGTATCTAATACGCATATATAAGGAAGAGTGATTTATATGCAGAGTTCCTAAGAAAAGCAGGATTTCTAAATGCACAACATGATTGCAGAGTTTCCTATAGCAGGATTCCTAAATGCACAGCAGGTTACAACATTAGACATGGTCTCAAAATATGCATAGTTTGTGTCAATGTTGTCATTTATCCTAAAGACAGGATTTCTAAGTGATAAAACAATAGCGCCAAAATGAGATGTTGAAAACAGTATACATGAAACCTAGGAGGCATGGTATCTAATGCATCATATTCTTCGCACGTACTAGTCCTAAATATGAATTGTATTGCGCACAAAAGAAATATAAACCTAAGAGCATGGTTTCTACCCTTTGATATAACATGCATAGCTACCCTTCCCCTTTTCACTATCCATCCCCAATATTTGTTTACGATAAATTATTACAAACCATTATTGAATGAATTACAGAAATAGATAAGTAAAAAAGGAAGTTATACTATAGGGAGCCTACCAATAGGCCCAAATTTCCAGAGTTTCCAATGTCAGGTGGTATTTCACAGCCTTTCACATAATTCGGGTGTGTCAGAGTTCCCTGAGGACCTCAAGGGATCCCGGGCAGTGCTCACAACCGGATTTCATAACCATAGTTGAGTAAGTACAGTGTGGAAAGACCATCTCTAATGCATCAGAGTTCAGAGGGATCTCATAGGGATCCCAAAGCAGTCATACATTAGAGGGGCAGAACTTAGATGTCTAAGAGTAGAGTGAGAGTGCTTGACATAGTTTTGAAAACATTTGAGTAGGAAACCTGTTTAAACAAGAAAGATTGGTTTGAAATGAGTTCTTGCAAAAACACTAGAGGGATTTATTCAATGAAACAGTTTTAAGAGAGTAGGGTAATCAGAACAAACAGCATACCACTCTCAAACTCAGACAGGCTCAACAACATACATAGAACAAAGAACTAAGACAAGTTCAGCAACCACAAGCAGGGTAATGAGGAATTGGGGACAAGTATAGAGCATATAAGGATAAACACATAGTTGGCAGAGTCACACATAGATTCAGAAAGCAAAGAAATCCTAAGGGGATTCAAGGGATTAAGGTAGCATGTATTTCAAACTTACACAGAACTATGTAACCATAAGGTACAGATTGTTTTACCACAGAAAAGTCTAGTAATCAGAGAAACATAATTGAAGTAGAGTCTAAAAGGGGATAACATTTTATAAACATGCAGAGTCTAAGGGACGGGACACATTTAGAAGCATGCTGATAAGCAATAGAGTAGACATGCTAGTTGCAGGTTAAACAACAAAATCATAAGTAAAAACAGACTAGAAAGAGAATGAACTGAAGCAGCAAAATAAACATATTATTTTTGAGACTTTAAATTGAAATCAAGACATACCAGTGTAGAAGAGATCAAACACAGAATGAAGAACCAAAGAATATATTAGCCAACGAAAAGAGAGCAGAAGAGAACTTTTGTGTAAGAGAGAGTGAGAGTTTTTGAACAATCTGTGTGTGTCTTTGGTAATGAAAGATCAAGGTACTTCTATTTCGGAAACATGTAGAAAAATAAGGTAAACATAATAGTTCAGCAGTAATTATAGAAATATATGCCAATAAGAATCAAATTAGTATAAGGCATTCCCTTAATTAAGGGGTCATACTCAAACGGTAATAAGCAGGTGATAAAATAAGGAAAGGAAATCGTACAAAGTCGATTATAACACATAAGGAAGTAGCATAAGTATAGTATAGGTATAGAGCATGTAAGTAAGGCCAAGTTCAGAATTCTATTTAAGGAAAATATATATGTGAATTTGTTTGACAGCTGAATCAGCCATGAAAATAAGGCAAAAATAACAAAAATACAGGAAATCACCAGAGTGAGGTATCCATTACAGGGAATCGGTATTAATCAAAGGAAAATATCCCAAATGAACGGGTAGACATGATACATGCAGGAAATCAACATATCTTAGTTAAGGGAAATGCTCAAAATCAATTAACAACATAATTGTCCATAGAATAAGGTCAGAAGATTTTCCACAAGTTTAAATCAGTAGAGAATATCATGCAAGATCAATGAAGAATCAGTCACAAGGTTTCAGAGACTCACAAATATAAAGTAGTACTTATTTGGGATGACTCTATGAATGATAGCCACAAATCAGAACTCCAAGAGGTCGAGTAGGGTAACAATCATATAAAAATTAGGGCTCATATAGAGCATAGTCTAAATTAACAGAATAAACGTGATAGAGGCAGAGTAAGTGAAGAATCACAAATATTGATGAACAAAACAGAGTAGAATCACAGAAAATCGGAATTTAGCACAAATCTCTGGGAATAAACATAGAACAAGTAGGAATAATCGAAATCAGAAACCCTAGCAAGCAAACATAGGGTAAAAATCTCAGAATCATAGAATATTCATGAGAAACGAACACATATGCAAATTAATCGAACATATACTCAAAGACGGACTAAGAATCACAGATGAAAAACCAAGAAACATAGGGCTTTAGCATAATAAATCAGACAAAAAAGGAAAAGCTCAAATAAACGCTTAAACATTGTAAAATCATAGAAATAATACTAGAAATCAGAGGGAAAACTATTTGGAAAAGGGGTTTAAGAACCCTAGTTTTGAAGATGAAGAGTCGTTCTACGAAATCAGAAAACCTTTAAGGAAAACAACAAAATAACTCATAATACGCCCGAATCTATTACAGATCTAAGAAAATCAAGGGCTAGTAGTTAGGGTTTCATAGAGATGACCCAAAGAGAAGGAGAAACGGCTTAGAAACCACTGGTTCTAGCCGAAAATGGTAGAATCTTACTCGGACGGCCACGGATGGACGGAGAATGACATGAGAAACATGGGAGATCAGTGAACCGCCTTCTAGCTCCCTTGAGGACCTCAAGGCACTGATACTCGGCGTAGGAAGAGAGCCATGAAGCTAGGAGGGTGGTGAGACCACCATGATTTCCGGCACAGAGACGGCAGGTGAGAGCTTAGGTTAGTAGAGAGATTTGAGATATATGAGAGATGTAACCGCGGAGAGAGTGAGAGGGAAATAAGAGGGTAAGGGGTAGGTCAGTATGCTTAATTAAGGAAACGAGGGGATCCAGACCGTTGCTCAAAATTGATCAACGGCCAGGATTAAATCAAGCACTGGGTCGGGTGGACTTAGGTGTTGGGCTTGAGGTCTTTGGGCCATTTATATTCGGTTGGGATCAGATTAATTTAGGCTATAATAGAAATACAAGTGGCCATTTCTGAAATACCCAATTAAATTAAATAAAACACTTTATAAAATAGCTGATAATTGTACAAAATGAATTTCCTTCATAGAAAATAGTTAACAATGATTACTTAGTATTTTAAAAAATACAAAATGATTAATTCCTGGATAAAAACAGTATAAAGTCGTATGATCCAAAAGGTGCCAATTTGAATAATTATGAAATAATTTTATCTTAATAGGACCAAAATAATTAATGAAACCAAGAAATGCTTTTGAAATCATTGTAATGCAATTTTATAATTATTTATTGAACATAAAATGTTGGACAAATTAATAATAAATATAGGAAAAATATGGAAAAATATCAATTGCTATTGATACATGATTTTGAAGCTATATATGCAATTTTAAAAATATTTTGAGGAAAAATTGAGTATCAACAGTTATTACGCCCGAACTTCAGGAGACCAGGGTGCAGGTTTTGAGTATATTGGTACATTGACTCAGACGGTATTGATTCCAGGTACACTAGCTATTCTGCAGATCAGGGGAGGAGTTCACACTCCTGCCGTCTACACTCCAGAGCAGCGAGATCATGTTGCTCAAGTTCCAGGTGTCATGGCAACACAGCTTGTGGTCTTAGTTCACCCCATGGTTAGGGCAACAACATCTGAGGAAGGATAGCTTAGACTTGAGACATACAAGAAGTATCGCCCTCCTATCTTCAGTGGATTGGCGACAAATGATGCCCAGGGTTTCTTGGAGGGGTGTCACTGCATTCTTCCTACTGCGGGTGTTGTGGAGTTGAGCAGGGTTGTTTTTGTCACGTCTCAGTTCAGAGGAGCAGTGTCAGTGGTGGCAGGCATATGAGTTGGGTAGCCCGACCGAGTCATCTTCACTTACATGGGGTTAGTTTTTAGAGATGTTCTCGAGAGACTTTATACCTCAGTCCCTCCGAGAGGCATGGCATGCGGAGTTTGAGCAGTTGCGTCAAAGCACTATGTCAGTATTGGAGCATGCTGTCAGATTCTGTGAGTTGGCCAAATATGCACCTCACTTGGTTGCTACAATTAGGGGACGCGTCCGTAGATTCATTGAGGGGCTCAGGCATGATGTTTGGTTCAGCATGACTCAAGAGTTGGAGTCAGATGTCTTGTTTAAGCAGGCAGTAGGTATCGCTCGCCGGTTAGAGGGCGTGTGGGACCCGGAGCAAAAGGACGAACGAGATCAAGAGAGAGAGTACAAGGAACAGATGAGGCCACAAAGGCCGGAGAGATATACTGGTCTTTATTATATAGGCAGGGTACCACACGGTAGAGGTTTTGTAGGACAGCCAATTTAGTTTACATTACCGGTTTCGCATGGGGTTCCAGGTACTCATGGGTCTCATAGTACTCATATTGCACAGTTTCCATAGCCACATTAGTAGAGAGGTTGTTTTGAGTGTGGTGGTGTCAGCTATAGGGTGAGAGATTGTTCCAGGATCCAAACAGGTGTGTTGCAGCAGGGTATTTAGGTTAGTAGAGGGCGTCCGAGATGGGGAGGTTGGCCCATTGATGTTTTTCATATAGTAGGCTGAAGGCCGTTGTGCTAGATGTTACTATACATGCATGTTTTGATCTGTTGCAGAGGTGCACCATTTGTATTTCACTATAGTTCTGTTGGTCGGGACGAGTTTCCCTTATTGTTGCTTTATTTATGAGTGAGTTCATGCTTTGCACTCTATTTTTGTGGTTGATCCTATTGGGAAATTCTTTGAGCATTAGCTCGTATCTATCATTTTTTATTCATCATTGATAGTGGTGAGACTAGAAGTGAGTCTTTGTTGTTCATCATGGTAGCTTTATGTGTTCCTAAGTATTTTGTTTACGAGCTATGATTTGATACTATATCGAGATGTGAGTTAAGTGAGCGTTATGATTTTATTAGCCGATATGAGTTAGTGGGAGATTTCAATTGGAATGATATATTTTTGGTATGTGATTTAGAGTTGAGGGCGAGGTCCTCGTGATATTTTGTGATTCGATATGTTTGAACCGGGCTGAGTACCCAAGTGGAAATTTTATCAAGATGGGATCCTTATGATTTGTTTACATGTTTTCATTCTTTCCTTGTTATATCAGTTGTGGGTCAGTACTGGAAGAGAGTAGTGCATGTCGGGCTTGTTTGATAGTTCCCTTATGTGTTTCTCTTTTCATATTCAGTCATTTTCGTTATATGCTTCTTGAGTTTCAGCTTGAGGGATGTATGCCCGGTGGTGTTAGTTGTGGCTTGGTGATTCGGGTGTCTAATAATGAGATCTTCATGTTTATTGCATCATTATCAGTATTATGGGGCTTGGAAACAGAGTTCTTTCAGATATGGGGCTAATTGCTAATGCTGAGTTGATTTCGGGCAGCTATTGTGATCAAAGTGTTATTTTGGGCCCATGTGTGATGTGTTATATTGTGTGGTGTACCTTGTGGGTGTAGTCATGAGTCGATGCAGCTGGTTGAGGCTAATGCCGGATATGGGTTCAGAATCAGGACTTTTGGAAATAAGTAGAAGGTGAGAAATTGAGGTATGAGACTTATCGGTGATGATAGGAAGACTAAAGTGTAGTTGTTATTGCGTCATCAGTCTTATGTAGGTTAGGGTGACGTGGGATCACCCGCGGGTGTGTGTTGGAAGAGTGCATTCAGTGATTAGATGAGTTCGAGGTGAATCTTGTCACGTTTGAGGACGAACTTTTGTTTTAAAAGGGGGAGAATGTAATCACCCGACGGGTCATTTTGAGAATTTAAGCTTCGTTCGGTGGCGTAAGGTCATGAATAGCTTCATATATCGACCTACCACGACCAACCACTAAACATTGAATAGAAACACACCCACAAGCACAAACGCTTCAATCAACTAAGAAATTTATAGTTCAAAGCCTAGGTTATCTTAGTGTTCTCTTCTTTCGTTTGCTAAGTATTGTCGCTGGTTCAAACTTGAGGTTCCGAGGGTCTTAAGCAACTGAGAAAGAGCTTCGTTTGGTCTGTTGCTCTCAAAAAGGTCAGCACATCCCTCATCCTTCTTTTCCGTTCATCGTCTTTGAAAACTAACATGCATTTATATTTTAAGATAGTCTTCCCTAAAAAGGGACCAACCTGCTCTGCTATAACCAAGTGATAAATTTTGAAAATAGAATCATGATCATTTTCATATTCAAACACTAACCTAGACTTAGGTTTGATTTAAACCTGTTCTAATGCAATATATTTCCTTTATCTGTAACTCTTTCTTCTTATGACATGCTTATCCAATTCTATAAATGTTCAAAGTTTCCCATGTATACATAATATCATTACTGCATTTGAAGTGTTCAAGTAGCTAATTGAATACTTCATGTTCCGGTATAATTCCATATTTCATACCTTGTCTAGAACCACTCCAGTTCTTTCCCTGTTGTTAACTTTAAAACTAAATCTGGCCCCCTAAAACTTATAAGGACCTGTACTG
The DNA here is from genome assembly GCA_005239495.1 of Nicotiana undulata. NCBI lineage: Eukaryota > Viridiplantae > Streptophyta > Magnoliopsida > Solanales > Solanaceae > Nicotiana > Nicotiana undulata. The sequence continues at coordinate 64,172 of ML255447.1, forward strand.
ATGCTATATGGACATGATGACTTTCTTGAAGCTAACACTGTTAGAGTATGACTCTGTTAGAGTCCTAGGGGAATCCATGTTTTAGGCTGTAAATTTGTAGACCTATTAAGAAAGTTGATCATGTCCTAGATATCTTTGATAACCTCTGTATTTGTTGAGTTGTTGTTGTATAGTTTTGTCTTTCCTTGGAATATTGTTCTGCTCTAAATCTCAGAAATTTACTTATGATGCTTCTGTTCCTCACATATAAGCATTAAAGTCAGATCTTTAGATTCATTTGATATATGTTTTTTTGGTACTATATGTTCTTATGTTAGGAGGGTAACTATATATTTTTCTGGTAAGTAATGCTATAGCATTTAATTTACATTGAAAGGTCCTCATTGGCATTTAAACCTTTAAGAAAAATATTTTATTAATTTTTAAGGGTATTAAGAAGTGGAGTTCGACTCTAGGTTGGTTGCCCTCCCCGACAGAAGCATTTCCCTGGGCCTTGTGTGATGAGCCAAAAAGGGGCATCTTATGAATTAAGACTCCCTTCCAGGCTCATAGGCCTTAAAGAGACTAATTTTAATTATCTCGATTTGCGTGCACAGTCCGGGCATAAAATCGAAAAGCTATTATGTGAAAATATGAGAAATAGTAATTTTTAGAATTTTGAATTTAATTTTTAGTTGACTTTGGTCAACGTTTTGAGTAAACGGACCCGGATATGTGTCCCGACGATCCCGGGAGGTCCGCAATAAAATATGAGACCTGGGCGTATGCCCGGAATTGAAAATTTAAAATTGTTATGCTGGTTAAGAAATACATAAAAGAAATAAAATGTTAAATTGTTGGTATCGGGGTCGTATTTTTGGTTTCCAGAGCCCGAAACAAGGCTATTATGATATTTAAATCCTACCTGTGAAATTTGATGAGAATCGGAATTGATTTGATATGATATTTAGACTTGCATGCATGTTTGGTTTGGAGCCCTGAGGGCTCGGATGAGTTTTGGGAAGGCTACAGAGTGTCTAGACTTAGAGAAAAATTACACAGCAAAATCTGGTGTTGGCAAACCTCTGATCTCGCTTTCGCAAATGCGAAGTCTTGGGCCAGCCCTAGATCTCGCAAATGTGAGACTCTGCCCGCAAATGCGAATTGGCCGTATATTGCAAACGCGATAATTTTCTCGCATTTGCGATGGTGGCAGAAAACTGAAGGGTTCGCAATTGTGATAATCGCAGCCTATTTATTGGATTTTTGACGGGTTTTTCACCTCCTTTCAATTCTCCCAAACCCTAAATCTCCATAGACGATTTTTCAAAGACTCAAACTTCTCCAAATCATTGGTAAGGGGTCTTTAACTATTTTCTTTCATTCCTTAACAACTTTTAACAAGATTTTCAACTTAGAATCTATAGTTTTCATGGTGGAAAATTGGGATTTTTGGGTAGAACTTAGGAATTTCAAATTTGGGATTTAGACCTCGAATTGAGGTAGGATTACAAAACCAATTGTATATCCGAGCTCGGGGGAGAATGGGTAAATGGGTTTTTGTCCGAACCTCGAGTTTAGACCAAGCGGGCCTGGGGTCGATTTTTGTATTTTGATATGAAAACATAGGAATGCCTTAGTTTTTCAATAAAGATGATTCCTTTTTACTATAATTGATGACATTAAACTAATTGTGATTAGATTCAAGCGGATTAGAGGCAAATTCTAAAGGAAAGGTTGTGCTAGAATAGTGAAATTCTTGTGACATCGAGGTATATGCTTGGTTTAACCTTGACTTGAGGGTGTAGGACTCCCCACCTGAATGTTATGTGAAATTGCTTGTGTGTGGTGTATAGGTGGGGTGACGAGTACCTATGCACTACCAAATTATTTGTTTAACATGATTCCTACCCCGTTTCCAGTTATTTGCTTCATGGCTTAATTATTTTATGATTATTGAGGTTTACATGGCTATTTGGTTTCGTTAAATTACTGTCAAGTATTGTTTCAAGTATGTTAGAAGTGTTGGCTGTTATTTTGATTTTTGATATGATACATAAGGATTGAGCTGGATGACAATGTTACGATATTTACATATGTTCTAGTTGGTTTCATTATGAAGTGATATTTGATAACATTTAGGAGTTATACCATTTGCTGTTTACAATTGTTGAGAGAAAGGTGTTGTTAAAGGCTTGGCCTGAATTGTAAAAGTTTTCATAAATAAATAAATTGATATGATATGTCTGGTGGGAGCTAGTTGCACGCCGCAACAAGGAGTGATAAGGGTGGACAAGTGGGATCGGGTTGCACGCCGCAACAAGGAGCAATAAAGATGATTCCAACATTGATCGAATTCTTCTACTCACTCACAAATGGAGGGAATACGTGCTTTTTTCCCGTGGACCAACAGATCAGGTTCTCCCGCGACACCAATCCTAAACCACAATTGGCGCAAGAGAACTTTCCAATAAATCACAGTATCCATGGCATATGAAAATTCAAGTGAAAAACAAATCGAGGACCCAATTGAAACTAGTAAATCTCAAAGGAAACCACATATGGCCTGGAAAACTATTTTGGGAAAATAAGAGAAAGAGTTCATGCAGAATATTGTGTGATGATAGTCCCCACTTCAACCATTTCTTTCTAAAAAAGATCAAGAATTCATATACCGAGGTAAAACATGTTAGCACCAAACAAGCAACAAATTTAGTCTATAGGCACCACCTCAACTTAAACCGCTCATTCGTTATAAATTAACAATCATATCTACACTGCAAGACTAATTCTCTAAAGAAAGTCACGAAGTTATCCATCATTGAGAAGAAATTGAAACAAATTGCTCAAAAACATCAACCATTACTAAAGATATCACCACCGAAGTAAAACATGCTATGCATATATAACATTACAGTCCCTACGAAAACAAAGTAGTGTCGCATAATAAACAAATAACAACATACCAACTTTACAAAAGAAAAATAGCAACAAACTAAATCGTCCTAAGGAAAACAAAAAAAACAAATCATAACATCCATCCACAAGGAAATAAAAATGTTTACATCCCAATCACAGTTGGCTACCTCAACCTAAAATCTAAAAAATAAAGTGAAATATGATGAATGGTTCCCCTCTGAATATTGCTTCATGTGAGTCCCTGGCTGTCACACTCCGTCACTCCCTCCTCTCTCTCCTCCTCGGACCAGGGAGCTGGAACATTATCCTCTTCCTCCGGCTCAGTCGATGGCAGTGGCTCCTGAGGCTTCAGCCCCTTCACACCCTTCCACATACGAGTGAAGACCTTATCTCTCTTTTTCTCCCTTTTCTTCATCCGGGCATGTGCACCTTCCAGTTTGGCATGAGAAGAACTCAAGCCACTATGTGTCGTGGTCAAATCTTTGTACACCTTCTCTAGTTGCTTCAAATGATCCCCATGTTTCTTCTGATCATCAAGGTACTTCTTAAAGTCCTTCTATGAAATATAAGTAGAGGTTCCCTCAGATGTTTCCCCCGATCCCTGTGGAAGTCAAGATACTAGCTCGCGAACCTGCCGCATCTCCATGGAAAGCACAGCAATTGGGCCACCGGTGGAAGAAGAAGGCTGACTAACCTGCTAAGCCTGAGGAGGCAATCCCACTTTTCTCTTCTTGCTCTTGACAACCCCACCCTCTCCTCTCTTCTTCAAGGGGTGGATGGGCACAACTCAGTAATAAGAGATGGGAAGAAAAGTGACGTACCACCCAGGCGAAGATACTCCTTTATCTCATTGACAAAGATTTCTCCAACGTTGAGTGGAGTGTCGTCAATGAAGCAAGATACCATAAGTGCTCTTAGTATGGGCACATTCCAGATGTTGGACACCGGAGAGACACGGTTGCACACAATAGCTAGCCATATCTTGGCTTCAGCGGTGAACTCTTGGGAGGTGATTGCTTTCTTATCCAATACCCAAGGAACGTCCACACCCAGGCAAATCTTGGAAGCCAACCAATCCCATGGAAGCTTATCTTTCGCACGGAATGGGTCCATGTCATGGCCATGAAGGTGGTAGATGTTGTTCACACCTTCGGCCCCGAAATGTACCATCTTTCCTCGAATCCTCATCTTCAGCTTTTTCATACTAATGGCAAGGAGGTTAGCATAGAACTCCCTCACCCATTGTTCATTTGCCCTGCAAGGCTGAGGGGTGAAGCAAATCCAGCCCATAGAGACAAGCTTCCAGTAGAACTCATGCAGACGTTCCTCAACATTATCCATCACAATTCCACTCTCCAGGAGCAGCTTCTTTGTGATTATCTCATTGTAATACCGTTCCTGACACTCTCGTGATAGGAATCGGTGTTGGTTGTAGTTGTCCTCAAGTTCCATGGGACTTCCGGGAAAGGATTCAGTGGAGTTGGAACTCATTCTCAATATATGAGCCTGCAAAACAAATCATTGAAATGAAAACAGAGTATAACTATGAAATATTTGCAAAATGAATCTTAGATATCAAAAGAGTGATTGGACAGTTGAAACCATACTTAGAAAAAATTTCAAAATTTACAAAATATGCAAGTGCTCGCTCTCTGATGTCACATTTGCGACATTCTCTACGCAAATGCGAAGATCTCAGTCCCCCCCTCCCCCCAAAAGTTGCATTTGCGACCATTTCTTCACAAATGCGAAGGCAGCAGTCCCTCAGATGTCGCATTTGCGACATTCCGCTTCGCAAATGCGAAGTATCCTTTCATCGCAATTACGAGAATTTTTTCGCAATTGCGAAATCTTCTAGAATAATCAGAGTTTGCAAATGCGAACCCGTCATCCCCAACCCTAGAACAGTCCCCCACCTGGTAATTTCTCCCGTAAAATCACTTTTAAACACCCCCAATACACCCCAAATGGTCTTTAAAACAAAAATATGCAATAAACATCACATATAACTACCAAATGCAAAGAAACTTCGAAATTTAGGCACAAAATTTTGCTCTTATTTCTAAAAATCAATGGCACTCAGATTTTTTCCCAAATTCCTAACACATTGTTGGACTAAGACTCTCAACCAACCTCACCCTGAAATAGCAACAAGAATTTGGTGTTACCCAACCAAAGATGCACAGAAAAACAAGGACACGCTTCAAGCCCTAGGTTCTTTAGAAAATAATTGAAAAAGAAGAAGAAGAAGAAGAAGAAGAAGAAGAAGAAGAAGAATATGTAAGGATTAAGCAAATTTACCTGATTGTTGCACTAGAAAGTGAAAATTGAAGAGTTTGAAGGTTGGGAGAACTCAAATCGTCCGTTTTTCTTGGGTCTCAGTTTGATTTACAATTGTTTTTGTAAAATGAACTGTCAGACCCCTTTAAGGCCCTCAGGCGTCGTATTTGCGACACCCAGTTCGCAAATGCGAACTTCCCCCGAAACTTCCCGGTTCGCAAATGCGAACTCCACTTCTAAAAAAAGTATAAATAAATAATATAACATAAAATAAAACAAAATAATAATAATAATAATAAGATAATAATAAAATAATGGTAAAGTAAATTCATGTACTAAACAATTCTAATTGTTAGAACGACTAATTATTGAGAAATAATGGACTGCTTTCACCATGCGCCACATTTAATGACATGGCACGACATAAATTGGGAAATAGATATTGGTCACCTAAATTGGAACAAAGCTTGTGACCACGAGCAGTGAGAATGATAGGTTGATGATCACGTCGAACTCTAATTTCTCCATTTTGCACTTCTCGGTTTCATGTGAGAAATGTTATTTTGGCCCCACTATTCTATCCAACATGGAAATGAGATGACTTTTGTTTTTCCTCCTCGTAATCTCTTCTTGACTCGTGTAGTTCAACTTCCGTATCACCACGTAGGTCCGATGTTGAGAAATGCTTGGAATATGACGCCATGATCATTCCATAACTCCAATCATCTCGTCTGTCTCAGATTAAGATCCTTTTTCTGGAACAAGTACTGGAGACTACGATGGTGTTTGAAAACGTCACACGACACACCATAAAGATAGTGCCTCCAAATCTTTAATACATGAACAATTGCTGTCAAACCTTCGAAATTCAATTCTTCCCGGAATTTTGATATCCTTTATTTTTCTCCGGAATAGAATCGATTTCAACCAAATTTTTAATTACGCCGGTTGACTCTAAGTCCTCATTTTCTTGATATCACAAACACTCGTGGTGTCGTTGGCGGATGTCCAATTCTTGAATTCCTCAATATTATTTCTAAACGATTATCCAATGTTTTTTCGATGGGTGAATAACATTCCCTCTTTATTATGTTTTTCAAAAATAAATGAATTACCCTTCAGTTCGGGTGCAATAGAGAGATCATCCTGTTGAGGCAACTACTTGGGAGTCCGAGACGGATTCGTAGAGTAGGTATCCCCAAGAACTATTTAGCAAACCTAGTAATTTTATGTGTCCGTTCGAGTACGAACATTTATTTAAGAGGGGGAGATTGTGATGCCAAAAAGGGTCATCTTATGACTGAAGACTCCCTTCCAGGCTCATAGACCTTAAAGTGACTAATTGTAATTACCTCGATTTGCGTGCGTAGTCCGGGCATGAAACCAGAAAGTTGTTATGTGAAAATATGAGAAATAGTAATGGTATAGGTGCCATTTTTTTGTTTTCCGGAGCCGAACAAGGTTATTATGATATTTAAATCCTACATGTGAAATATGATGAGAATCGGAATTAATTTGATGTGATTCAGACACCCGGTTGAAAAGTTAGAAAATTTGAGTGTTTTTGAGAAAATCTTGAGTTTTGAGGTTACATTTGTAGTTTTTTATGTTACTTTGATGATTTGATAGCACGGCCACGTCTGTATGATGTTTTTACACTTGCGTACATGTTTGGTTTGGAGCCCCGAGGGCTCGGATGAGTTTTGCGTAGGCTACAGAGTGTCTAGACTTAGAGAAAAATTACACAACAAAATCTGGTGTTGGCAGGCCTCTGATCTCGCAAATGCTAAGTCTTGGGCCAGCCCCAGATCTTGCAAATACGAGACTCTGGCCGCAAAAGCGAATTGTCTGTATATTGCAAATGCGATATTTTTCTCGCAATTGCGATAACCGCGGCCTATTTATTGGATTATTGACGGGGTTTTCACCTCTTTTTTAATTCTCCCAAACCCTAAACTCCATAGATGATTTTTCAAAGACCCAAAGTTCTCCAAATCATTGTTAAGTGATCTTTAACTAATTCCTTTCATTCCTTAACAACTTTTAACAATATTTCAACTTAGAATCTAGAGTTTTCACGGTGGAAATTTGGGATTTTTGGGTAGAACTTAGGAATTTCAAATTTGGGGTTTAGACCTCGAATTGAGGTCGGATTCCAAAACCAATTGTATATCCGGGCTCGAGGAAGAATGGGTAAACGGGTTTTTGTCCGGGGTCAATTTTTGTATTTTGATAAGAAAACATAGGAAAGACTTACTTTTTCAATAAAGATGATTCTTTTAAGCTATAATTGATGACATTAAACCAATTGTGATTAGATTCGAGCGGATTAGAGGTAAATTCTAAAGGAAAGGATGTGCTAGAACAATGAAATTCTTGTGACATCGAGGTAAGTGCTTGGTTTAACCGTGACTTGAGGGAGTAGGAATCCCCAACCTTATTGTTATGTGAAATTGCTTGTGTGTGATGTATAGGTGAAGTGACGAGTACCTATGCACTACCAAATTGTTTGTTTAACATGATCACTTCCCCGTTTCCAGTTATTTGCTTCATGGCTTAGTTGTTTTATGATTATTGAGGTTTACATGGCTATTTGATTTCATTAAATTACTATCATGTATTGTTTCAAGTATGTTAGAAGTGGTGGTTTTTCCCTTCATTTTTGATACGATACATAAGGATTGAGATGGATGAAAATGTTACGATATTTACATATGTTCTGGTTGGTTCATTATGAAGTGATATTTGATCAAGTTTATGAGTTATACCGTTTTCTATTTACAATTATTGAGACAAAAGTGTTGTGAAAACCTTGGCCTGAATTGTGAAAGTTTTCATAAATAAATAAACTGATATGATATGTCTGGTGGGAGCGGGTTGCACGCCGCAACAAAGAGTGATAAGGGTGGACAGGTGGGATTGGGTTGCACGCTGCAACAGGTGTAATAAGGGTGATATATAGGGAGGAGCAATAAGGGTGGACAGGTGGGAGCGGGTTGCACGCCGCAACAAGGAACAATAAGGGAGGACATTTATGTTTTACTGGTTTTTCTAAAGAAAATAAATATTTGCAAAAGTTTATGTTTTACTCTGCTATTTTTTCGTGGTTTACACTACTTCTATTTTAAAGCAAATTTTGAAAATTTGGAAACTTATGTGAGAATTTGTTTATAGCTGAGGCTTGGAAAAAGGCAACTAAGGTACTTTATTTATGGTTACAGTTTCTTGCTTCGTTATATGTATATATATAAATATATGTATATGTATATATATATATATATATATATATATATATATATATATATATATATTGTTACAGGTTAAGTTATAAGTTCCCCGCCTTAGCCTCGTCACTACTTCGTTGAGGTTAGACTCGACACTTACTCAGTACATGGGGTCGGTTGTACTGATACTACACTCTGCACTTTTTGTGCAGGTCCAGGTACCGTTCATAGTTAGGAGATTTTTAAGACGACCCAACCGGTCGTTTTGCGTATTACGATCCTGTTCCCTTAAATGAAACCTTCCATAGCGTCTCTTCGTGCTTTATGACTTGCGGGAGCATGTGGTTCGGGATTTGGAAATGATTTGAGTGGTTTAGGAACACTTGGTTACTTAAGGTTGGCCTATTTTGCCAAGTTCGACTTTGGTCAACATTTTGAGCAAACGACCTCGGAATTGAGTTCTGACAGCTCCAGTAGCTCCGTATGATGATTTTGGACTGGGGCGTATGTTCGGCTCAGGTTTCTGACGACCCGGGAGCATTTCGGCGCCCTCAATGGAAATCAGGATTTCCTTAAGTTTGGAATTTGGCTTGAAACGGTACTTTATGCTATCGAAGTCCGAACGGAATTTCGGGACCGGGAATAGTTCTGTATAGTCATTTATGACGTTTCTGCGAAATTTGAGGTCATTTCGAGAAGTATAGACTCGTTCGGCACAATGAAATGAATTCTAGAAATTTCAAAGTTATTAAGTTATGATTTCAGGGGTTTGAGGGTGATTTTGAATTTTAGAGATGTTATGAGTGTTCCGTAGGCTCGAGCAAGTCCGTATAATGATTTGGGACCTGCTGTTATGTTTTGACGGGGGCTCGGGTGGGCCCAGGAGCCTCCCGGACCCTGCACGAGGCCAAAAACCAGCAAAAACCATTGCTGGTGCAGCTACTTCTGGTGTGACAGCACATGCGGTCTCTCAGTCGCAGGTGTGAGTCCGCACCTGCGGTCCAGCCTCCGCAGGTGTGACTCCCATCGCAGGCGCGACCCTTCTTCCACAGGAGAGGGACCGCTGTTGCGGACTCCTTTTCCGCAGGTGCGATGCCCAGGGTCCCAGACCCTTTTTCGTAGGGGCGATGATATCCTCGCAGGTGCGAGACCGCACCTGCGGTCCCAAGGTCGCAGGTGCGGAAATCACTGTTGCCAGCCCTTTTAAATGTCCAAAAATACGGGTTTTCTTCATTTTTATCCACCATCAACCTCCATTAGAGAGCATCTGAGTTTGAGCAACACCTCCCACGACCACCCACGACCACCCACTGTAGAGGTAAGTAATTCTCTTCTATTTTTCACTACTATGCGTAGAATTCAACGGGTTTAATTCCTAAAGAATCAAAAATCATAAAATATGTATAGAAATTCTAGGGCTTTGAATAAATTTTGAATTATTCATTTGAGTATATGAATCCTTGTATAATACACATAACTTCGATCCTTAGACTTCGGGTAGGTGATTCCTTCAAGAATTTTCGAAATCCAAACGTGTGGGCTCGGGGTCGAAATTCTGGAAAATGGTCAAGAATGCTTAATTTTAGGATTTCTTGTTAATTCTTTTTCTTGGAACCTAAATTAATTCAATTATATCCTTGTTTGGTTAGTTGCAAGCCATCGAGGGTGAATTTCGGAGATTCGGGCGCATCCTTGACCCGAGGGGTGATATCGTCACGAGGTGAGTCTCCTTTCCAAACTTGTAAGGGGGAAATGTCCCCGTAGGTTCCTTGTTTGCTATGCGTACATGTTGAGGGGGCCGCGTACGTACCAAGTGACGAGAGTTCGTACGTGGCGACTATATTGCTATGTCAGGTAGCCGTAGGACCCACGAGCATGCCATTTCGTGCCTTATTTGAACCAATGCATGTATTATAAATTGTGTTTATTGTTGAAATAACATGGGAGAGGTAAAAAAAATATGATGATGTAAATCGTAATTGGCTATCAGTGATATGATATTGACACAATCATGTTGAGTTCACGGTCGAGTCGGTACCCGTAGGTACCTACATGTGAATACTGTTATTATCGAGTCAGCACACGAGTCGCAGGCATGATGCGCGATCGTGGGGAGCTTATTACTATCGAGTCTGCACACGAGTCGCAGGCATGATGCGCCATCGTGGGGAGCTTATTACTATGCACACGAGTCGCAGGCATGATGTTTGATCGTGGGGAGCTTATTACTATCGAGTCAGCAAACGAGTCGCAGGCATGATGCGCGATCATGGGGAGCTTATTACTATCGAGTCAGCATACGAGTCGCAGGAATGATGTGCGATCGTGGGGAGCTTATTACTATCGAGTTAGCACACGAGTCGCAGGCATGATGCACGATTGTGGGGAGCTTATTACTATCGAGTCAGCACACGAGTCGCAGGCATGATGCGCGTTCGTGGGGAGCTTATTACTATCGAGTCAGCACACGAGTCGCAGGCATGATGCACGCTTGTGGAGAGCTTATTACTATCGAGTCAGGACACGAGTCGCTTGCATGATGCGCGATCGTGGGGAGCTTATTACTATCGAGTCAGCACACGAGTCGCAGGCATGATGCGCGTTCGTGGGGAGCTTATTACTATCGAGTCAGCACACGAGTCGCAGGCATGATGCGCGATCATAAGGAGCCTACTACTATCGAGTCAGCACACGAGTCGCAAGCATGATGCGCGATCGTGGGGAGCTTATTACCATCGAGTCAGCACATGAGTCGAAGGTATGATTCGCGATCATGGGGAGCTTATGACCTACCTTATGACTCCGACCAGTTGTCTTGTCCGTGTCGGTATATGTACACTTGAGTCTGGATCACATATGGCAGTATTGGCAAGGTATTGTTGAATAAGAGGAATTGGTACTTGGTGTTCTTACTTGTGTTACACTATGTGTTCATATACTTGTTGTTTACTGTTTTGCATTCCTATTGCTTCAGCCTTATCTCATTCTATATTATGTTGCTGGACCTTAGTGGGTATCTAGTCGACCTCTCGTCACTACTTCTTCGAGTTTAGACAGGATACTCATTGGGTACATATTTATATATATGTACTCATGCTGCACTTTCTTTCCTTTTCTGTACTTGACTGTACATGTCCGGAGGTTGGTCCATCTGATTTTCAAGTCGGTGCTAGATATTGATAGCGTGGTCATACTTCACGATGAGCCGCTTTCCTGGCGACTTCCTAGCAGCACCCTGGAGTTTCTTTTGTTATACTCTCTGTCTATTTCATTCAGACTGAGACCCTGTATATATTGTAGTCATTGTATATTCTGTTGTTGCCCGTGACACTAGTTCCTGGCACACACGCGGTATATATTTTGGGTTTTGGGTTGTATATCTATGTATATGTTTTATTTCGGCCTTGTATTTACTATGATTTTACCTTCACTCAAGGCTAGTATCATGATAGTTGTTTTAAACTGGTAATTATTGATTTGTTTGACCGAATGGGAAGGGTATCACTTAGTGAAGGTTATATCGGCTTGCCTAACCCCGTTGTTGGGAGCCATCGCGACTTGAATTAGGATTTGGGTCGTGACAATTTTAGTAGCTGTCAACACCATTCGGAGACACGAGGTAGATCTGCTGGCGTCCGCAGATTCCTGGATCTTTCTCTTAATCTCATAGACATTATTTTATTTCATTCAAAATAGATACATAATTATTTCATCCCATTATTTGTAGCATTTTTAGTAGTTCGTGAATTGTGACACCAGACCCTGGGTAGTGATATAATTAACATTAGTTTGTGGTTCGCCTATTATTTCAGATATTAATCCTGATTGCATTTTTGGTAAAGTATTATATTTCGTGTTATTTGGATTTGTTTATTCATGTTTATATAGAGTTAAAAGAAAATGATTGTATAAGTTCTAACATTGGCTTGCCTAGCAAGTGTGGTGTTAGGCGCCATCACAATCCCGAGGGTTAAGAATTTGGGTCGTGACACCTTGAGTCCCTTGGGAACTTTGAAGTGTCGGGGAATTCAAAGGACCATCGACCTTGAGTGGAACTTCCTTCTTAGCCCTTAATTCATTGACACATTTAGTTCTTTGGGGTTTAATATTTAATGACAACGAAAGGTTTTCGATCTGAATTATTTGCTAAGTAGAACCACCACATTAATATAATTTCTCATAGTATTGATTATTCTCTTGTTCCAATTTCTTGTCTATATACATTTCTTATATGTCTTGAATATGTTGAGAATGTGGGATATACTTCTAATGATTTTCTTCCTTTTTTGGGCATGTATACATTTGGGCCTGCTGAGTTCCTAAGGAATCCGGCCCAAACCAACTTCGCCGTATTTTTTGAAGAGTCCAGTCAATCATAGACGCGCTTCTCATTTGATGGGCCTACCTTATTGAGGCCCTACAATCAGAGTCCAGACCTCTTTGCCATACTTCGTTCGTTACTTCTCATTATTTCCATAGCCTAGTTTATTGCTTCATTATTTTCGCTTACTGCCTTTGTTGTTTTATCATATTTTATTACCATATATGTAACGACCCGACCGGTCGTTTTTGGAATTTAAGCTCCATTCGGTGGTGTAAGGTCATAAGCAGCTTCACATTGTGTATATCGACCTGCGTGCGTGGTTGGATTCAGTTACCAGATAATCCGGAGTCGAATTGGAAGAAAAATTTCAGTTTTGGAAGCTTAAGTGATGGGAGTTGAGAGGAGGTTTGACTTTTGTCTAAACGGCCTCGAAATGAGTTTTGGTTAATGCCAACAGCTTCGTATGATGATTTTGGACTTAGGCATGTGTCCGAAATTTGTTTTGGAGGTCCGTAGAGTGCTTTGAGGTATTTTGGCGAGAGTTAGAATTTCGGCGATTCCGGCTGATAGGTGAAATTTTTATATCGGGCTCGGAATGGAATTCCGAGAATGGATGTAGGTCTGTTGTGTTATTTATGATTTTTCTGCAAAATTTCACGTCATTTCGGGTTGAATTGATAGGTTTCGACGCGAGTTTTGATATTTGATGTTTTGAAACTTCATGAGTTCGATTTTTGGTTTGATTCGTTGTTTTAGTGCTCTTTTATGTGCTTTGAAACCTCGAGCGAGTCCGTGTTAGGTTATATGACTTGTGTGTGTGATTGGACGGGGTCCCAGGGGCCTCGGGTGTGTTTCGGATGGGCTTCGGGTCAATTCTCCCCCATTTTGCACTGATGTTCTGCTATCTGGTATTTTCTTCTATGCGATAGCATATGCACATCTGCGATCGCATAAGTGTAATGTTGGCCACCCCAATTTTATTAATCGGGGTCGCATAGGCAGGTTCGCGATCGCGGAAGTCCACATCCTCCTTCTCCGCGTTCGCATGTGCACCATCATGTTCGCATAGTGTTTCCACTGGGGCATCGAATTATTCTTCTACGCGATCGCATTCCATGCTTCGCGATCGCGTAGTGTGGCATTTTTGGCAGAAGGTAAATTCTCATACGCGATCGCACACGAGCCTTCGCGATCGCATAGAGCTCTTTGGCCAGTGACAATTGTTCCTCTTCGCGATCGCATTACCCTCCCCGCGATCGCAATGCTTTAATCCTGGACAGCCTTCCTCTTCTTCTTTGCGATCGCAATCAATGTTCCGCGATCGTGATTCATTAAACATCTGGGTAGAATATAAGTCTTCAAAAATGAGGGTTAAGCCATTTTTAACATATTTTGACTTCTAGAGCTCGATTTTGGCGATTCTTTGAGGGCTTTTCGCACAAATCGAATGGGTAAGTGTTCTTCCACTATATTTAATTATATTCCATGAATTAGTCCTTGTTATCATTTAATTTGTGTTTTGTGCTGAGGAAATTGTGGGATTTGAAAGAAACTTCTAAATGAAAAATCATGGTTTGAAGGACCAAATAACATCGGAATTTGATAAATTTAGTATGGGTGAACTTGTATCGGAATGAGTAATCAGGTTTTTAAAAATTGTCGGGTTCCGTGGTGCGGGCCTGGGGGTCGACTTTTTGGTCGATTTTTATAATTTTGTAAAGATTGAAACTTTATTACTCGGAATAGTTCCTTATACGTTTTATGTGTATTTTGAAGTTGTTTTAGTTGATTTTGAGCCGTCCGGAGGTCTTTTCGCCCAAGCAGTTCACTTTTGAGTACCGGTTTGTCGTCTTTGAGGTAAGTATCTTGCCTAACCTTGTGTGGGGGAACTACCCCTTAGGATTGAGTCTTCCTTGTTGATTGTAGTCCGTGTATTCGAGGTGACGAGTGCGTACTCGGACTTATTTTCAAATAGATTGGCCTTTTAGGATTTGTAGGTTCTTATGTTACCTGTGCATGAATTGTAATTGTTACATTTAAATCCTTGGCTGTTAATTTCATCCTTTCCTGCTTGAATTAGATTTACTTGCCTTTGGATTCCTTCGTTGGCTATTTGATCTTAATTGACTTAACTGAATATTTTACTGCTCTTATCATCATGCTATATTTTCTTTCTAAAACTTCCAAATTGACTATATTAGTGTTATCTGGGTCTATAGTTGTTTAGCCATAGTTTGAACATCCGTTTGTTGGTGTCAAGAATGCCCGTGAGTCTTACATTGTGATTTATATGATCTTTCCCTTATGTGCTACTTCGGTCTAGTTCATACACATTTCTGTTATTGATATTTCCTTGATGTTGCCTACTACTGGGTCTTTGTTCAAGCTAAGTTTTATTCCGTGAAGTTAACAGTTTAGGCGAGATTGGTTATAGTTGTTTCCCTTGCCGGGATGATGTTGATTTCATTGTTGACTCCCTTGTTGATGGTATGGTTTTTATTACTTTTTATGTTGTTAATGATATTGTTTGCATTGTTGACTCCCTTGCCGGGATGTTGTGATTTATGGGTCTTACTGTTGATTTTCTTTGCCAAACTGTTGTTTATGATATTTTAGCACGAGGGGACATTCCATGCCATTTTTATTTACTTATTGTGAGGATGAGGGTAAAAGCACGAAGGGTGATGTCGTGCACTTGTCTTTGTATTTTCTGTGGATTCCTGTTTATATTTTCCCGCACTTGTATATGTCTTGTTATATCTTCCGTTGTCTTCTCTTTGATATTTTATTTAAATATTTGTTTCATCATGATTGATTCCTATTTGATATCTCCTGCCCTTGTTTTCAGTGTTGTGAGTTCCGTAGTTTCAATTGGGCATTCATCTTTTTTCCCATACTCCATTATTGACGTGACTTGATATTCCCCCCGGTACCTCATGGCTAATTATGAACTATGGGACGGACACCCGGTGGTTTTATCTCGACGAATCTGTGTGGAGGGATGCTTATTGGAAAGATGTAATTGGAAGGCATATTTAAAAAATAACTATTCGCTGAGAAAACTATGAGAGAAAGACGGTCATTGGGAAGTATAACTTTTCAAAAGTATTTATCTTGAAGGTTTTACATTTAAGGGTTCTCTTTCTGCAAAGTATGTACATATATATATATATATATATATAT